>JABJVR010000077.1:858782-863098 GCA_025773905.1 Chitala chitala
AAACATCATGCGAACTTCAGTACATATCATCATTGGGTAAGATAATGTTACTGAAAGTTGTATTTTATTGGTAATTCAGAGGTGGAATTCTTGTCTGTTTTATGGAGCACCTAGGTTTTATTGTGATGATACCCAGCCATTCAAAGTCTCCCACCACTGTGTGAAAACTGACTCATTGCCTTGTGTTTGTCTTATGAAAGGCTAAGGCTAGAGTGAAGACCTTATATAAAATTCAGAGCCGAGGCCTTAACGCCGAGTTCAGTGTTTATGAACCGTTCAGGTATACGTAGAGCAGAGTTGGATCGTACTGCTTTAGGGTCCCCCTGACACACTGTCACTCACAGTAACCTCTGCATCAGTTATGAGTTTACATACTCATTCATGTGGTCTCGGATGTGCACACATCACACATACACACACATCAGTACTGATGGTAAAATGTGCCCCCTGCCCCCCCACTTACCTCCTCCAGCAGAGAACAGGACTTTGCCCAGGTCCAGTTCCATGGCTGCGGGCTTGGAGCGCAACGGTCGACCCCGGGTCCAGGCCATCTTCTCCCACGCAGCTGGAGACAACAGCACCCTGCTGAGCTTCACCGAGGGCGACATCATCAGCCTGCTGGTGCCAGAGGCGCGGGATGGCTGGCACTATGGCGAGAGCGAGAAGACCAAGATGTGAGTGATGTGTGGCCCGAAATAGCCGGGGACAGCCAGGAACAACCCAAAACAAAAGGCACTGCACAACACACATTAAGTTAGAAACTGCTTGAAAATTTTTATCAAGAAAAAAATACATGTCACACTTGGTTAGCCAATTATACAGCTGGACAGTTACTGGTAAGTGTCAAAAGGAGACCATTTTACATAAATCTTTTTATTGAATTGAATTGCTTTATTGTCATTGTACTATAGTGTACAACAAAATTCAATGCGCAGCTCCCTTCTGCCAATACTTTGGAGATATACAGTCATATTCACACAGGACAGGGTCATGTGTGGTGCACAGGGGGCACCGCAGGGTACACTCAGGATGAGGGCTTCACTCCTGGGTTTATACTGTAAACAGGAGTCTTTTGTTCACAATCCACTGTTTCTTAACCACAGTGCCACCTGCTGGCCTGCTGTATGATGAGCAGCCTCCTCTGTCTTCAGCCACTAGACTCAAATGCAAGATGTTGAGTAAGAATTATTGCTTTTATTGCATTGTAGGCGTGGCTGGTTCCCCTTCTCCTACACACGTGTGATCACAGAGCCCACTGACAGCGACAAGCTTCATGTTAAGTGAGTCCCCTCTTCTTTTTGGGGGAAAATGTGTCTTTTGTTTTATTTTCTAAAGGATTACTGGCCATTTTTAAAATGGAGATAGATGACTCCATTTACTCCAGCACAGAACATAGTGACAACAGCTCATTTGTCTTGCACTGCTCTGATGTGTTTCTGGTACTTTATCTGTCAAAACGAGAGTGAGATGCGTCTCTCAAGATGAGAGCAAAATGTACCCCTGGCTGGTGTCTGTGGCTGGTTCTGCCTGCCTTGCCATCTTATAATTTTGAATTAATAAAACATTTTTTAATTTATTAAATCTGGCAAATTTTTGTTTGTAATTGCTTTACTTTCCTTCAGGTGAAATGTGGGACATTTTTACAGAGATTGCATCATCATGCCAGGCTAGATAAACAGTATGTTACATATGATTAATTAGAGCAGGTTTCTGGTTTTCAATTTTTATAAACACCTTTTTGTGAAGTTTTGTGTGATGAAATGTGTGTGTGTTTGTGTGTGTGTGTGTGTGTGTGTGTGTGGTTGTCTATGTGTCATTGTGCCACTGAGGCTTCACTGAGTCTTTCCTCTTCCTCAGCCTTCATCATGGGCGGAGCAGCAGCACAGGTAACCTGCTGGAGCGGGAGGACCTCACCCTACCCCCACCTGACTACGGCATGCCGTCCCACCTACTCTCGCAACCTGCAGCACACTCCAGACAGCGGCCCTACAGCATGGCCGTGCCTGGCTTTGGACAGGTGTGTGTGCACACACAGGCTCACACACCGTACGTATGCGCAGAAAACAGATGTACAAACACGGGGACTAGTGCATTTCAGGATATTTGGCAGCATTTATACAAAGCCACTTTCATAATGCCATTTATACAGCTGGTAAAGCACAAATTAGTCAGCAGTTCAATGGCTTTACAATAATCTGTTCTTATAATGCATTCCACCCTTTTCCAGTTCTTACCTGCTCACCTGAAACAATTTTGACTGTCTTTCCTATTCCCTGTGCAGACGTACAGCCCAGCTGTGCACTATGGGTAATACAGGGGTAGCTGGGCTGCCTGTTGGGAGGGGGACACACTGCTGTTGTTCAGCATCTAAATAGGGTTTATGGAGCAAAACTAATCAGTCATAAGTGCTGCATAACAGCTCTGATAAGGCCAACAGGATTTATTATTGAAAACTAGTGTGTGAGGAAAGGGCCATAAAGATACTATGTGAGAAAAAATGTTTTTTTTTTTCAGGCACACACACAAAGTCCCCATTCCTGACAAACAATATCATATGTACCTTCAAAATAGGTTCTTAGCATTAGCTTAACATATTATATGAAGTTACACTACAATAGCTTCAGAGTATTGTTTTTCAGTCTGCATTGACATGAACATTTCTGACATGTTACAGTGTGGCAATCAAGAATTATGTTCTCGTTGGTGCCACCTAGTGTGTATTAACGGTACAGTTTGTCCTGTTCCCAGCATCACAAAGGTGAATACTTTTGTTTGCTTTTCAGCAGGGAATGGTGGACTATGACGCACGATTCCCCACAAGGTAAGCCTCTTGTCTTCTTCTCCCACCTCAGTTAGACAATATGGCCTGTTTGAACTCTATGTATTAGTGTTGGGACTTGGTTTGAAAACAATTTGGTTAATGTTCATTTGCAGTTTAAACAGCTCTGGGGGGCAGCATTATCCTGAGGCTATTGAGGTACTACCTGCTCCCCAGACCACTCCCAGGGACAGCTGTGTGCAGCAGATGAATTATTTCACATTTAAATTGCTTGAAAATGACTATGGAAAGTAGAAGTTCAGCTCTCTATCAGTTGTCTAGGTGGATCATAGCAATTCCAAGAGGCATTTCTGGAACCTCACAGCCATGATCCTTCCACAGTAGCGTGACAGACGTTTCTAATAAACCAGGACCACGAAGAAGAACGCAGCCATAAAGTATTCAGCTGTGTCACAAATAGGCTCACAACTAACAAATGCCTCTTATTTTGCGTTATATTAATTTTATTTTGAGTTTGTGATATTCGAAGACCTGCTGTTTTTATTTAACACTTTTGGTTTTTAATTACATGAGACTTTCATTTGACAGTGTTTGGTATTTGATGTTTCAACTTATTTTTTATTTCGTTAAAATTTGTGAATTTTAAGTTATCGCTCTCCATCATTGCCATGTTTATTGTGTATTGCCTTTGCATGCTTGCTAACATGCCTCCCATGTTGCTGGTTTTGTCAGACACAGTCCTCGCACACATGTAGGGAAAGCGGCCACCGCAGCCGGACTTTAGCTTTGGCTGCCGCTCTTGATGGCTGCTAGCGGTGGGTGGCTACAGCACGTGCCACAGGTCCACACAGGAATAAGCACTAGCCTGGTCAGCGGTGCATGGGACTCATCCACGAAACAGAGCTGCTTCTGCTGCTTGAGGAGTGACACTGCTCCATCACTCTGCCAGTGGAAGCAGCAGGTTAAGGGTGCAAATATGACCATGGGGTGACTAGACAGGGCTGCCATGTACTCCGAGTCTGTCTGCCACACATCCAGAAACACAGCTGGGTGATACTGTGAAATCTCATTTCTTTTCACATGATGTGATCAGGGATGTTATCACCATGACATCACTGATGATGATGCGGACCTTCACAGTCGGGCACTCCTGACGTGTTCTCACATTACCGTTTTCATTCCATACCTACTCTTTCCTGTTAAAATATACAGTCTCCCCTGTTAACCAGATCTAGCAGACTTTAATAAGACACTTTCTCCTATAAAATATATTTAGATTATAGCAGTAATCTCAGTAAGTATTAGTGGAATGTATGTTCATTATGTAAATATAAGACATTGCATATAAATATATGTTCATAAAACAACAGCTTACTGAAATAGTGAAATATACTCAAAGGCTTTCTGATGTGTTACAAAACTGAGATGATGAAAGAGAGAGCAGAGATGTCTGTCATGCTGTTGGAAGTTGTGGGAGGGACAGGTAATCCCCTCCCCGCTATCCAGGGGGGGGGGGGGGGGCGCCGGCGGGGGGGGG
>JABJVR010000077.1:863108-915645 GCA_025773905.1 Chitala chitala
AATCCCCTCCCCTATATCAATGACCCCCCCCCTCCCCCCACCATGGCTTGTTGTTGCTTTGTTCATCCAAGTCCGTCCACCTTGGCAGCTTCTCCCTCTCTCTGTTTCGCAGTTCCGATGGCAAACTGATCTCTACAGTCTGAGGACAGACAGGCACACAGACACAAGCAGGAAGTTGCTGCCTCCTTCCTCCTTGGCTCTCCTATGCCCTGCCCATCCTGTGCTCTAGCACCGCCCACCCTGTGCTCTAGCACCGCCCACCCTGTGCTTTAGCACCGCCCATCCTGTGCCCTAGCCATCTGCACAGTTACCTGCACTTGTGCAAGTCCACTCATGCAGGACACCATTTTCCTTCCTTGTCTTTTTTTTCCACCACTCCTTTACTTATCGGGCAGCACCAGTTGTCAGACCTGATATTTCAAGGGGTGGGGGTCTGGGGATGATGCATCAAGGGAGACCAGAACCAAGGACCTGTCTGACTGGCTGGGTTCTCATGGACTTAATTAAATTATAGCACTGGATGACCATGACAAAACTGCAAAGCTGCTTGTGTCTACAAGTGTGTACAACATGGGGTTTAGGACTAACAAAACATTCTTGTGTTTAATGACAAAAAAAGAAACCACCATAACCCCTAACCCCACCCTGTCAATTCTCAGACAAGGGGCATTTGTTGCAATGAGAACTGTTCATGAAAGAGGAAGGACCCACCATCTTTTCCAACCGTGGAAAATGCACTTTACCTGTTTCAGGTGTGAAGCCTATCGAAGGGAATAAGCAGCGTCTTCCTGTAGCACCCGTTCAAATCAGTTACCACCCACTACACCATTACTGAACCCATGTGGCTGTTTATGAAGCTGTCCACATGTTGATGTGTTGAAAGTGTTGCCTAAATCTTGTGACACAGGCTGTGACTTACATAACATACTGTGTTGTTTGATGTCCCCAGTCTTTTCCTTTTTTTGCGCTATCCTTAATCACCCAATGGGCAGCGCAAAAGATGCCTATGTCCCGAATGTTGTCTAATGCCATTCTTGATGGATAAAACCCCCAAAGTCATCACTTAAAGATGGCATGCCTCAACCCTCTCCTAAACCACTGCTCCCCTTCCCCCCATGTTTATTAAATACTGAACATATACAAACTGCTGTTTGTAACTGCCTAAATGTCCTAGTTACCAAGGAGAACATTTGGGGTACACAGGTTCAGTCAGTGGAACCAATTTTTCATAATTAAAAGTTGTGGGATTTTTCCACTTCTACTTCTCATAATATGACCACGTTATCTTTAAGATACATGTTAAGACAATTTGTTCAGATTATTTTCATTTAGTTCTCCATCTGGTGACTAGGTCTGCCAGGTTGCAAACACTGTGTAAAATATTTAAAATTGTGTGTACATGGATGTGACCAATATGTAAGCTGTAACTACATTACTTGTCCCTTTAGGCTTTTGAGGACCATAAGCACAAGAACTTCTGAGGATTCTGATCAATTGTATCTAAATATTTGATTGGCTCGTAAATCACTGGATAACTGTGTTGTCCTGCTATAAGGTACTGTGCAAGAAACCAAAGCTATCCATCTTACTCACTGCACCATTTTTGGTGTACTTCTACAAATTAAATATGAATGAATAAAGCTGAAGCACATCACTTGTAAATAAACTGGAACCTGCCATCCTGTTCTGGCTTGTCCTCTAAAGTAAGTGTCTTTGTTAAGCGTCAAATTTAATAAAAGAATGTACATAAATAATTTTCAAAATTGTGAAAGCTGTCTGACTTTGTGCTCTAATCCCAGACAGTAAACAAAAAGATATCTGGTCCTAATCTTAACAGAGCGCTTACTGAGTTTCTGCAAAAGGGTTCTGCAAAAGTCCAAAGTGTGGGACATCGGCAGACAGGCTTTAGTAGGCACAGCTGTAAGAACACAGACATGTACAGTGTTCTGGCTTTTCCTGAAATTAACTATTGTACCAGTTTGTCCACTATGGCAGGTTTATTGTGTCTTTATGTTTCTCTCTTCTGTTAACAATTGAAGGATCCATTGACAATCAACAGTCAATCGTTTCTCATTTTATTAAAGGTATTTAACCAAAGAAGTAGGCTAAAACTTTTTGACATTAACTGTGATTATAAATGAGTCATCTGAAGACTGTTCAGACACATTTCATTGACTGCAGTCCATGATCCCTTATAGAAAGAACATGATGGAAATACAAAAAGCCATCTGCTGTGATGTTGTGAAAGGCAGCTCCTTCATCTATCCTCCTCCTTCTCCATCTTTTTCCCTCCCTGCGGTTGAACTGCAAACCTTCCCTGTATGTTGCCAACACTCTCCATCTCTGTTTTGATAAATTTAGAGACAAAAGCAGTAGAATGGGAACAACAGGAACCTGCCACTGTTTCTTCTTCCTGCACTAAAATAACATCAAGGTACGACAACAGGTCCACAGGCCCAACATACATTTCTCTATATTCTCTTGATGTTTTTCTTTGCTTCTGAAACGCACACCTTTTGATGTAAAAAAAAAAAAAAAAATGCATGCTTTTTTAGGGGGACACCAAAGATGTGTAATGTAAATTTGACAATTCATTTTTTTTTTTGTACTTTATCATAAATTAAGCCACTTTTTTGTTTTGTCAAATTATTTTAATAGAGTGAACAACAGAAAATATTCACATGGAGGTTGTAGGAAAACTTTTGTGGACTAGGAGTTTTGTCTCTAAATTAATCTTTAGCCTACAGTCAGCAATGAATCCAGCTTGACCATGTTGTCTGTGCTTGTCCTTGGCTTAAGTCATTGCCGGGATCTGCCCTGATTCTGTTCGCAGTGCATCCCATTGGCTAAAGCCATTAAGTAGACTGAGCATGACCTGTTTGTTTATGCGGCCATTATCGGCAGCCATAGACAAACTGGTGTTAGCCATTACTTTTCTGCTTCCCACTGGTCAAAGTCATGAATGAACCCAGGCTTGGCCATGTTAACTGTGTTTCATATTGGCTTTTTAAGTAACACCTCAAAAAAGCACCATTTATTAAAACTTAATTAACTAATGTAGCAGTTGAAAGTAGACAGTTTTCTGAGTCAAAGTAATAATGGAAGCTGAAATGAAACCCCTCCATGTAGCCTACAGTAGAGTCTGTGACCACCTCTGATAGCATGTACTGATGTCAAACATTATTACATCCCTGTTAAAAATACTGAAGTGCCATATCAGGGTTGTGACTTTTGTCTTTCTTCCAATAACCCTCAAGCTGAAAGGCGTCTAATCACCACTCTCTAACACATTTGGTGTCACCTTTACCACCTCGCTCTGGCCTAGTCAGGTGGCCCGCTGTCTGTAACTTTGTTGCATGTGTCTATGTGGTTGTAATACTCCAGGCAGGCAGTGACATTCCTTCTCCAAACCCAACCAAAAGCCTCTTCTCAACCCCTCCACACCCCCTCCCTTTCCATCCCACTGCTGTCACCGTCTTCCACAGAATGGTTCTAACATTCCTCAGCTGCATGAGGTTTCATGAACAGTGTACAGAGAAGTGAGTGTATACTGGTGTGTATGTGTGTGAGTGTGTGTATACTTCTGTGCCAGCCTGCTCACCTACCTTTCATTTTCCTGTGTTTTATGTATTGTCTTTCTGCTGAGAAGACTATGAAGAATTAAGAATATGCAGTCAGTCTATATACCTACTTTTCAACAGTAGACACATTAAGGAGCCAGAAGCAAAGACTGGGAAATAGCAAAGTCCAAGATTCATGAACACGTTAAGTGGTATATGAGTTTGAAGTAAAGCAGCCACCATACATTTGAACATAATCTGTTTTCTACCGCTGCAGTGCCCTTGGCTAACATAGAGATAGCAGAACCATGTCCTTTATGTACAGTGCCTTGCAAAAGTATTCACAGCAATTCCAATGGGCAGCGCAAAAGATCCTCTGTGCACAAACCTTTGAGGGCTTCACAGAACAGCTATATTTATACAAAAATTTAATTACACACAGGTAGACTCTATGTACTAATTAGGTGACTTCTGAAATCCACTAGATTTTAGTTAGGGGTATCAGAGTAAAGGGGGCTGAATACAAATGCACGCCACACTCTTCAGATATTTGTAAAAAATTTTGAAAACCATTTATCATTTTCCTTCCACTTCACAATTATTTGTGTTGGTCTATCACATAAAATCCCAATAAAATACATTTACGTTTGTGGTTATAGCATGACAAAATGTGGAAAATTGCAAGGGGTACTTTTGCAAGGCACTGTAGTTAAACCTTTTCTATTAAACTTCACTAAAGGTCAAACATTGTAACTAAAATGAATGCAGAGCAATGGAGATAGACAAGGATTCAGTGTCAAAAGAAGACTCAGTAGAATGATTGATGGCTATTGATTTCATTAAGACGTGTGTGGGTGAACCAGGCCAGGTTTGGGGGGGACAGTGAACTGCACAGTGAAGCACACAGTTCTAAAGGAGTTTAAGGAGAGACCCGCGCTCTGAGTGTGGGTTTACAGACCTCCACAAGTCACTTTTCTATCAAGCAGGCGTGGCTCAGACAAAGGCTTTGCTTAACTTAATGACGTGCTATAATACTTCAGCTGTTAAATTTTATTTACTTTATTCACTTTGAGTTTTTTTTTTTGCTCTGAATCATTTTGCCATACAAACTACCCACAATTCTGCTAATTTAGTCAATGGTGTGATTCTAGTATCTTCTTCGTTGTCTTTACACTCCCATTTCCTGGAAACGGTTATAGGGGGCCTGGAACTTGTGCCGTGCAGCACAGGATGCAAGAAAGTACACACAGCGGATAGGGATAGCCTGTTGCAAGACACCCTCACCTGCCTACACAAACAAAAGAACATTTAGACTTCCCCATTTCACCTGACTTGCATGCCTTTGGGTTGAGGGAGGAGCACCCAGAACAATCACGGTCCAAGGCAACAGTGTTACGTCCTGAGCCACCATGCTGCCAGGCCTGAAACCAACTCTAGAAGTGTTTATCCTGTGTTGGGCACAACCAAACATTGCGGGGAGAGGAAGCTTTGCATCATATTCAAAATTTCCTTTTTGGATCCTAGAATTAATTATTAGTGTGTGATGTTTTTTTATATAATTGCAAACCAAACCATACTTGAATGAAAAATTTGAATGCAGTTCATATTGATTAGTTAATCTGCTTTTTAAATTTCAGTGGCTGCCCCAACACAACCACACTTTTTTTCTAGAAAGCTTGTGCCTTTCAGTTATTATGTCATATAAAATGTCATAAAATGGCTTGAGTTGAACAGGCAGGTACAAACCCCGGCGATTTCTCTACCTTTCAGTGTGGGTCCAGAGTTTGCCCGGTTTTGAAAGAGCAGAACATCCCGTAAGTGATTGCAATCCAGCCAGAAAATCATATTTTTCCACAAGCCTCTGTTTTTCTCTCCCTTTCTTACTCTTGCCTCTTACTTACTGGCTGTGTGACTTCATTGAGGGTGTGTCCCAGTTGCTTATTCTTTGAAAATGGGTGTCCATTATGCTATGCTATTTATCATTCTTTCCAACCAACCAGTTGGTGCAGTTTGTTGGTTGGTAAAGTTTGAGTCACCCAAACCAACCTGGGCATGTCCATGTTATCAACTACCACCATGAACAAATCCACAGTTTCACTTTCTATACTCAATGCATGCCTGTACAGAAGTATTCCTTGAGATCACGCGCGTGTAAAGGCCCATAGAGGACGGAGCTCCTTGTAGCAGAAGTCCCTCAGGTGCCAGCTCTCTGGCATGCTGTCTTCTGGGACAATGTATGCAGGTTCTAACAGCTGCCTGTCCCTCCCTCCTGCTGCAGAGAAGTCAAGGGAGATAGCCTTTGGTCAGCCTCCATCTATGACAGATCCACTCCCACCCTCTATTAACATCTCCAAGATGTCCACGATCACAAGCTTCTCTCACAAAGTGGGGTTTTTGGAGGTAGGCTGACAGGGACTGGCAGTCTCTGTGCCCTTCCTGAGCTGCCTCAACCATCCTCTCGTCTGCCAGTTTTGGGCACCAGGACTGCTTCTTCTGATCATCTTGTGTGTCACGTACACCTGCTCTCCTCCCAAGGGAAAAACATCCTCCTTTGAGGAAATCATACGTCAGAGTGAAAAAAAAATATTTAAAGCATTAAAGTGCTTTTTAGGAGACTTTTACTGAGATGCATAAAAGATAGATAATGTCCATTTTTAAATTTGATTGTTTTGATAGGTCTGACTGCAACTGAACAATCATAATAGTGATAATGCCTCTCATTCAGATGTCTGTTGCATTTCACTTGTAAATTTGGTGTCGCCAGTGTAAGAGATTGCTGAAAGCTGGACAAAGGTTACGAGAAGTATTCTAAAGGACTCCTGTAACTCAAGCGTGTGTATTAATAGAAGAGTTGTGTGTTTGGAGGCATTGTTGCCCTGGCTCTTTGGTCAGGTACTGATTTCATCCCTTAAGTCCCATCAGGATTCCTCTTCCTGACCTATCTCCACATTGTAGGGAACTTGGGAACTATCTGACAATGGATGCCTTGAGATGATCAACAAGTTGGCTTTGATTACAGGTCACAGCTGGACCTGGCCTCACTGATCCTCTCGCTGCTATGGCAAAAAAGGTCAGGTCTTTGTTCTCCACCTGCTTTTTTCACCCTCTTTATGGAACTGTGTAAATATTTAAGAATTTTTGGTTCTAAAAATCAGCCAAATCTATGTACTGCTGGGTCAGTGTTTTAGTGAGCAGCTATGATACCTGTCAACTCCATATTCAGTTACTGAATTGTAGACTGCAGTTCGGTAGGAATTTAAGTGTTTTTATTATCGCTTTAGCTTGGATACCATTGAGGTTTGGAGTTTACATAGGATACCTCGTCATCTGCATGAAAGCCAAATGTCACTAATTTTTAAGGCAATAAGTCATTTTCCAAAATACGCCTGTTTTCCACTTCTGTTCTAATTCATTATTTGTGAAGTTTTGATTTCTTCAGTTAGCTACTGTCCTTCAAATGTATATAAATTACAGTTTATCAGTTTGTCTGGAGAGAACAACTGCAGCAGTTTCCCACAAAAGTGAAAAAACACAAAAGTCTTGCAATTTTGATTTCTGTGACCATGTTACCATACAAATATACTGACGCTATTTAAAACGTTTTAAAGTTTGAACACAGAAATACACTTGGGAGCTTTTAGAATGCTACTTCGCTACACAATTTTACAACAAGGTTTTGTTAGTTGATGAGATAATGGCTTGCACCCACGAAACTGAACGACCCCCACTTATGTTTCTGTAGTATGTGATTACGAATTCCCAAACACTTTGTACCGCAGGTAACTGTAAAAACCTAACATTAAATTAAGGCCGTTGGATGATGAGTGTGTTCCGGCGACTACTCTCAGCATAACTGCAGATACGATTTTCTCTGCCACTGAGAATTTACTGTTCATTTTGCATTTAACCCTAACTGCTATGCAATTGACTGACCATCAATCAGCTACGTATTAGGTTCTAATACTGTGCTTTCAGGTCACTCAAAGCTTTACTGTGTTTGCGTTAGATGCGTTTAATTTAAAAGACTGCTTTCAATAAGTATTATTTTTCCTAACTATGGGGGGACTGCACTTTCCCTAAACTTCGGAAACACCGAGGTCGATACTACGACCCTGAAAGAAGCGCTCGCTTTCATTTACTTGTACAGTAACTACCCGCGAGTCTGCAAAAGGTTAAGCGTTTGGATAATGTATGTGTAAGAAGTTCACAATGGACACCGATGCCTTCAATTAATCCGTTACATTGATTTTAATAAAATTGCTATTGTTTAGTTTTCTGATTTCCCTCTCAGTCGTGAAGACAAATAGCAGTTTGGGATAGTCCTTCTAGGCAAGGTTCTGTAACTGTTAGTTTACGAGGTTGACGCCTCTAAGTTTGTTGCTTTCTTGGTTATGGAAAGCCCTTTTGTGTGTCGCATCACATGGAAGGATCCTCCCACGGCTGACGGACACATTAAAAGACTTTCAGTTTTGTGAATGTATTTGTTTTTGTGCCACTGCTGAATTGAAGGGATGTGTATTGACTACTTGTTTAATATAAACAGAGAAATTAAACTCCAAAAGTAACGCTATTTTCACATTTCGTGAAAATAGCGTTCATTTTCACTGTGCTCTTTTAGCTGTTCCTTTGACAGATTATTATTATTATTATTATTATTATTATTATTATTATTATTATTACGGTGCTCTGGATTACGTAAATTTTGTTAGGGGTGTTTTGAGTGTTTGATGACGGTCAGTTCTTTTTTATTTAATTTTGTTTGTTTCTGCGAAGTCTGGAGAAGCTGCTATCAAAAGCATTAAATGTTCAAACAGTTGCAGTGCTTTTACACCCGTAAACAGAATGCATCTGCTTGATATTTTCACCTTAATGTAATATATTCTTCTAGTTTTATTGGGTTATTATA
Source organism: Chitala chitala (assembly GCA_025773905.1). Lineage (NCBI taxonomy): Eukaryota > Metazoa > Chordata > Actinopteri > Osteoglossiformes > Notopteridae > Chitala > Chitala chitala. The sequence continues at coordinate 871,575 of JABJVR010000077.1, forward strand.
AACGTCAATATTTGTATTGCCTGGGGTCACACGCGACTTGGATATATCTTCGCGGCGGGGGTAGGGGGCACTTTATTTGTATATTAGGAGCATTAGTACCTGCTGCCTGGGTGCGTAGCCTGAAGGTGCGTAACCTGAACTGCTTTGTAAGAAATGATGTGTTGTGTAAATAATTACGTTTAAACTGTAAGCGCGTGCTAAGCACTGTAAGCAAGGGCGTAGATTTGGGTGTGGACGGAAGGATTAGGGTTATGTCCCTACCAACATTACTGGACTGCTGAGTTGTCTCTTGAGCGTGGGGTTGGGGGCTGATTTGGTCCTTAGCAGTGCTTAAAGTGGGAAAGCACAGAGGCCAGTACTACCCTTATATATGGTTGTGCGGTACGCAAGACACGTTCCTGGTACTTATGCACCCGTGAGTACCGGCTACTTGAAGTACTTGCCCCTACCAATGTTGAAACCAAACCTACGTCCTTGACAGTAAGTAACTATAATGATAAAACATTCCTCTACCTTTGACTCCGTAGTTAGCAGGAATTTTACAGGGCTTATGCTTTATAAAGAAGTTAATATCCTGAACGTTTTAAAATGTTTTTATATTTTGTTTACAACTGTGTTAAATGAGTTTTGTTTTTACTCAGTGTTTAGGTGACATACAGTGTATATTTTCAAATATACCTGGTAAGGTTATTTGTTCCTTCTTGTCAACAAATATATTAGGAAATATACTTAAGTAGTTTATATTATTGCTGAAAAGAATGCCATGATTGTACATAAAACTACAATGCTTTTAAAGCAAAAATTGTAAATAATGCCACGTTTTCATATTAAGTGAAGATAACTGACTGTATCACTGGGTGAAAATGAGAAAGATTTATTGTGTGTACAAAGGGTTTTGGGAAAGCCCTTTTGAAAGTAATTATTGCAATAAAATGTTGAGTCTGTTTCCCAAATTTCCAGGGCAACAAATATGTGGTATAACACAGCTGTTTCATTTGTTTTTCACCATGACCAGTTCCAGGAAACAGGATACGAAAACACAGCTGTACACTCTACATTTTACTGACAACATATTTCTGGTTAACCTGTGGATGTTCCTACATTCTCCTCTGCTTACCCCTGGGTCAAAGTCTCCTTTGTTTGAATGTATATATGATATGAACAGTCTGACAAAATGCACAGTTTGAGTGATAAGATATGAAGTATTATCATTAATAAACTTGTAAAAATAGAATGTCTTCTTGTAGAGCTCTTATAGTGGCCTTCATATACACTTCACAGCATAAACTCAACATGTAGTAAACAGAATGGCAAAACCACCCTCATCCTGTCCCATCTGAATGCGTTTATGCCGACAGCTTCTTGGTTGCCTGTGTTTACTTGTGAGTGAAAAATCCATTTGTATCGTTGACAAAACGGTTGTTAATAGGTTTTAACATTTTGTACTGTTTTCTATGTGTATTCAGTGTTCACCAAAATTGTTTTACATTGTCTCAACCTTTGATGTATTAAAGACTATATGAATTTACCTTTACTAAAGTAATACAAAAATAAACAAATTAAGAAGCGCAGACGAGTGGTTAATATAACTGATCCTCGGGACGTGACACGTCACCTGACCATTTCCTCAAAATCCAGTTGTCCTTAGCGAAAAACTTCAATATGTGCATACATGATGCAGATCACTCATTGTGTATTAGAGTGCATATTCAGTAACGTCATCCTTGCACATTCTACATAATATTGTGGGGGAGAATCTGTACAAAAAAATAAACTATATGTATGTACGTACGTCTTAGGTAACCTAAGCAGTAAGAGAAAGGTAGTACTTGTTCTGAGGGGAGGAGGTCATAGTTTGGTTTGTGAACAGGGTTAAATGGACCAAGAAAAAGACCACAGTCATCCCATTCAAAGTGGGATTCAGAGCATCATTTCATGTGCTACTACTAATACCATATTTTATAAAATGCAGGTGAGCATCTTGTGAGGGTCATTCAGGATCAAGCAAAGCAGAACTGCATTGTGTATCTGTTCTGGTAAGATAATCCCATACCAACGTTCTGTATTTTCATGGTATTTACATTTGTTCAGTCTCTTTGGAAACAATTTAGTCCTTGTGAAATTTAATATTTTTAAAGCTTGTTTAAATTACAAAAATAGTACAGGCTGCAGTCTAACTGGGTCTATGCCAAACGAATACAGAATATCAAATTCAAACAGCAAACACAAAACACCCTGGTTGACACATAGAACTTGTTAGAAGTTGTTTGACTGGGCAGACGAAAAGCACAGGAAAAAAGAGAAGATGAAAGAGACACATTTTCAGAAGAGCTTAGGAAGCCTGGGATGGTAAAATGATATTGCAAAATTTGCACTGCTGTAAAGTTCAAAAACAAATGTGAAATGTAAATATAATGTAGTACTTTTTGCCTTAAAAAACAAAATAAAACACTACAGAAAACATTTGCTATTGCCAAAAATCCCACAGAAAGATAAACACAGCACATATTGTATGATCATGATATACTGTAAATAGCTCTGAAAGATAAGTTTAATAACTCAATTGTTCTTCATACTGATTTTTCAACACTGGGTTGTAGCCATGCTTACATACTTGTTTTTTCAGAGATTTTTTTGTATCTTCACATTTCTGAATTTTCAAACTGAGCGAAAGGAATGACATTGTACACAAGTCCAATGTTCAGAACCTCAGTCTTAAGTTCTGCTTTCCATCCAATAATAAATCAGATATATTCAGCAAAAAAATAATCTTGGTCAGAGACTGGAGCAGTCATTCACTCTTCTTCTTGTTGTTGCAACATAACGAAAGTGTTCTTGTTCTAAAACCGCTCTTGACCTTTAGGTCATTTGCTTCCCAGGTCGGCTCAACACGGATGGAGGGGCTTGTCTCGGCTCCCATGTTTGCACACAATTACATTTGCCGAATAAAATCAACCAAAGAAATAAAATTAAAGGCAATCAGAGTGATCTACTGTTAAGACTACTTTCCTAACAGTTTAGTTTAAATTACAGCTTGGGACGCAAGAGGACCTGATATCCACAGACAAAGAGAGAAAGAGCTGAACACAAGGCAGTCAGGCTCACTGACAGGACGCAGAAGCAGCAGCAAATATCGTGTTTTTTTTTACTGCAGACCTACAGAGAAACTATATGTAAAACAAGGAGCTGGCAAAAGCAGCACTTTTTTATGATTAAACAATGAGGTGCATAAAAAAGAGGCACCTCAGTTTGTCAGACTGATGGATCTGGTTTGAGACCAAGCGAGAGGCCAAGAGTGTGTTCAAGTTTATCTCAGATGATTTGACCAGCTACAGAATGTCCCTCGTGAGGCTGTGGTCACCGCTAATAGAAGATGGATGTGTCATTATGCTGGCTTTAAGAGTCGACAGAGGGAGACTTTTTTTTGTCATACTAAAATCATGCTGTTCCACCAAGTTTAAAAAAGGCTCATAAAATATAGTGGAAAAAAAACACTGCTGTAACTATAGGAACAAACAGCCAATGAATATCCACTAGGAGAGATGGTGGTTAAATACAGCATTTGCTCATTGTCTTTGCTTCCTCTTTGTTCTTCCTGTTTGAAAAAAAGATAAAGGCTCATTTTCTTTGAGTATTCTGAGGTGATGATACAATAAATCTGCATACGATATAAACCTCTGTATGTAAATGTTCCTCTGTCGATCTCAGCCTACCACCCTCTAAAAGTGTTCAGAAAAAAAAAAATTCTGCAGAATCCACTGGCAATAGCTTAGGGTGATAGGCTCTGATCCAAAGTCCAAAACTGTCCCACCAAATAGACATGAACATTAATTAAATGTAAAGTAGAGCTCTTCGACACATGGATTTCTGCCCCCCCCCGCTTCATTCTCTCTCCCCATCCTCGCTGCTCCCTGTGGGACAGAGCAAACAGAGAACATGGGCATAGCCATCAGTGCCAATGAAATGGTAAACTTTGTCCTCACTACGACTATAACAGGCGATCTGCATGACTTCGCATTGCTGGGACAGATCCATGGAGATGCAGAACAACAACATGCAAACATCTGAACAACAAACGGAAAGCACTGGGGGAAATACAAAAACCTATAATCCTGCTACTTGCTGGACAATCCACACAAAAAAAAAAAACTCAGCTCTTTAGAGTGTGTTGGGTATCCTGACCTAATATGCACACAGTCATTTAACTGCTGGGAAGTTATGAGTGCAAAAATAGCACAAACCTCCTGCGGAGTCCATGTCAGAGTCGGACACGTGCGTGATGGAGAAGCGGGAGACAGGGGAAGGGGACACGGTGAACCGAGAGTATTGTACTGTTGGCTTGGGCTCTGGAGTCACCACAGTCTGGCTGGGGGCTGGAGGCTTTTCAGGGGCACACACCATCATGGAGGAGGAATTAGGCAACAACGGGAAATCATCCTCCCACTCAAATCCTCCGCCTGCCAGAAGACAGAGACATACTGTTACTGCAGATACAACTGCTTTCAAGACACTGTAAAAAGCAACAATTTACAAAGATCCACTGCATAACCATAAACTATTGCCGATTTTTAATTATGTCAGATTTCTAATATGGAGCCTAAGAAACGGCTCTTTTCTCATTGAGTTAGTGTTTTGTAGTTGTCAGTAATCAAAAGCTCCTCATAACGTTAACCATACCTTCTTCTGAGATGTTCCCATCTGAGGAGTCATCAGAAGCACTGACCCTCTCCTGCTGGCATGGTTCTGACCCACTTGAGCCCTGCCCGCAGGACTCCTCCCCTGGGGGGAAGCCATGGTCTGCCAGCTCTCGAGTTGGGCTTTCCTGCAAGGGACAGAGAAGATGGTGAGAAAGATGATGTTGTATCTTTGAGGTTCTATGACTCCTCTATTAACATTTCTTGTTAATAATAATAATAATAATAAGAAGAAGAAGAAGAAGAAGAAGAAGAAGAATAACACTACTGATGTGACAGCATGTTAAAATTTAATATGAACCCTACTAGAAAACTGTGATGGATTAGCCTGGTTTAGCCTTATCAAAAGCATTTAACTCACCTGGTCAAACAAGTACACAGTGACATCATCAAAGAAGGAAACAGCCTTCTTCTTGCGGTCCATCTCATCACAAAAGGACTCAGTGAGCAGGGTGGGCATCTTGAGGAGACTGCGGAGGTGATGAGCATCCCTGCAATCACTCACCACAACAGGTACGGTGGAGCACTCCTCCTCACTATCATCACTCTGCTCTTGGACATTATAGGAGCGCAGCTCCTCATCTGACTCTTCGCTGTCCTCTGAGTCTGCATCCTCCCCATCACCTGTAGAAACCTTGTCCCCCTTTGAAGGCAGGGGAGGAGATAAGGAGCAAGGATTTGTAGTGTTATTTGTAAGTCTATCCTCCTCCATGTTGTTGGCTTGGGCTTCCTGATCTTCATTCAATGATTCTGGGGGGCTATCTTCTTTTTTCTCTGCATTTTGAAGATCCATAGAGTCCCCTCCATCTGATTTCTCCTGTACCTCCTCATCTTTCATTTCTAATTGGGTCTCACTGTTATGGTCTTGGTTGGGAGAGCCAGAGACCAGAGGTTCAGTCAGGGAGTTCTCAGACCACACAGATTCCATTGTTCCATCACCTGAGGCTGAAGGTTCTTGTTGAGCAAATGATTCCCCAGAAGAAGTGGAGGAAGAGCACTCAGAAAATGGTTCTTCTCCAGAATGTTCAGATTCCAGTCCTAGGCCTTCATCCTGGGAGCATTCTTTGGTCAGGCAGCCTCCCATTTCCGGTGAAGGAGCAAGTGTGGATAAAATCGGTGCTGAAGAAGAATCACAGATATCAGCCTCAGAGAGTTCTCCTCGAGGAGAGATATTCTTTGTATCCATGTCAGTTTTTCCAAGTTTCTCAGGGTGAGTTGAGACATCGCCTTCTTTCGTTTCTATCTGCTCAGAGTTTAAGTTATCTTGCTCTATGGACTGTGCTAGTCCCTGTTTTTCAGCTTCCTGTTCTGCAAAGGTATCATCCTCCAGGTTGTCCACACATTTGGTTTCTTCATCCTGAGAAAACCTCTCATTTTCCACATCTCCACAATCGGAAAAGTAGGCTGAATCCCTGTACAGGTTCTTTTCAAAGAGGCTAGTAAGTTCAGGCTCTATATTGTGGGACACTGACAAAGAGACAATTGGTTCTGCCTCTTCATCCAGGTCTGCTTGCAGTATTATTTTTTCAGTTACTGCTGTTCCTGGGTTCTCACACAGAGTGGGTTTCCCCAGAGGCTGGACAAAACCTTCAGGGTCACGAGGATCATGTGGCTCCTTCAAAACAAACTCGGGAGACTCATTGTTCTCTGTATCATACCCACTATCTAGGGCTTTAGGTGGACTTGGGGTATTGAAGGAAGCAGGACTTAAGGCATCGCAAGAGCCAGTGGCAGAGGGCAGATCAATGGACTCAACAGAGTCTGGAGTTCCCACTGGTTTGGGGTGAGTTTTTAAGGCAGACTGGGCATCTCCCGACTCTGCAAAATCCACTGGGAAGTCTGCAAGGATCCCTGAGGTAACATCTGTGATGTCATCATCACTACAATCATCAATGTCTACCAGGCTGATGCAAGAGCACTCTCTTTCAACACCACTATCTTCTGTATGACTCCTCTCTGAGGTGAGATCTGACGTGGCAGTCTTCTCCAATAGGATATGTATGCTCTGATCTATGAGTTTAGCATCTTTGACAGATGACAATATTTGCTCATTAGAATTTTTGTCCAACACATCCCCACTAGTCCTGAGACTACTGTGGCAGTGCTCTGGAGGTTCCAGAAAAATTACATTTGTTTTGAAATCTGTTAGCTGGGTTTTTGATAACAGACATTCTCCTACAACAGGGGCAGATAAGGTGGACACATTATGTTCTTTTTCTAGATGAGGTGGTTCCGTCTTTTTCTCTCTGATATAATCACTAAGGGAGTAGTTCCTGACTACTGCACCTAAAAGGGGATCAACAAACTGTGGACCCTCCACAGCCTGCTGGCACTTGACTGGTGATGCTGCATCCTCCCTTCCTTCATGGCATAGATATACACATGTATTGCACTCTCTTGAGTTGATAAGGGAATAGTGTTTGCTAAGTGGAAGGCAGCTACTGTCCTTTCTCACAACTTCTGGGTAGTTGAGTGGATTCCTGGATTGGAATGTTGAGTTCCCTTTGATGTCCATCTGGGGCCACAAGTCCTCCACATCTGTAGATGGCATGGTGAAATGATAGTCCACATAAGTGTCCTGACCACACCTCGTTGGTATCTGATCAAAATTCAAGCTGTTATTGTTAGTGGAGTGGTTTGACATCCACCTTCTGGCCTCCCTCTCTGCAAACAGGTCCTCATCATCCAAGTCATTCTGTTGGCTCCTGTAAAGGGTGCCCTCTGACTCAACAGTAATGTTTACTGAATGGGGCCTGGGCATGGTCTTCCTCAAGGAGCCCATCATGTCATAGTAACACTCGCCTGCCATGCAAGGATCACTGTACCCCTGTCTAGGGTCACATAGAGAAGGTGAGATTCCAAGTGGGTTTTCCAGCTCCCCTAAAGCCTGGCGCAGACTGCGTGAGCCCCAACTCTCCTGCTGGGGCTCAGTGTGGTCCTCAATCAGGTAGTGATCCATCTCCAAACAGGGAGAAGGATCATAATAATAGCCCCCATCCCTCTCTTTGTATGACACGTAGTGTCCTGACTCCCAGGGCTGCATGGGGCTACACACCTGGCCTAACAGGGGCTCCATGGTCAAGGAGATGGCAGGGCTATTGTCAGAATCATAGGCGCTGTGCTTGTGGACATCTGCTGACCAATAAGAACCAGACTGGGCATCTGAGGGGCAATTGATGCAGCCAACTGGATTTCTACTTCCAACTACAAAGCCACCTTCCTCACCACTATCAAAACCTGGGCCATAAGCACATACAGGGTAGTCAAGGTCAGCGTGGCAGCCCACAGGCTCCTCAATGCGGATATAGTACTCATTGCTAACAGATGGGCTGTGTGCACTCAGAACAGGAATCACCCCAGGGGTATGTAGTTGCTTCGGCTCATAGTACGAAGGAGAGACCCCAAGAGTGAGACCATTGACCCTGCAGCCACCACTGACAGGTGCGTAATAGATGTCTTGGTACTGGGGATTACCCTGGCCCAGGGGCCCACTGGTGGAGGATGAGCGATAGTGTTGCTCATGCCGGGCCTGCTCCCACTTGTACTCAAAGTTGAGTCCACGGCTTGTCTCTGTGACCGTCAGGACATCGTCGCCAGGCTCAGGTTGGTACCCATCCCCCGAAGAGAAACGCTCCAGCAGCGGGAAGGAGGAGGAGGAGGACGATGAGCATGCTGGCTGCATACCCGCTGCAGAGAGGCCAGCGCAGTGGCTGTTATTGGGCCGCATGGAATTCCACCGCTTCTCAAAGTCCTCCTCTGCCTCGCTGGCCCCCTTGGCACACAGGTAGCTGAGCAGCAGGTGCACCTCCTCTGCAGTGGGCCTCTGGTCTGACTGAAGCCAGCAGAACTGCATGACCTCATACCTGGTCTCGTCCAAGTGGTGCAGGAAGGGAAAGGAGGGGTGGAAGAAGAAGAGGAATGGCAGCAGAAAGGGACCAGCAAGGAAAGAAGGAGACAAAGAATTACAAAGAGAAAACAGGGAGAAATACAGCCTTCTCTCAGGTTTGATGGACACTGAAAAGTGAAAGGAAAAAACAACCATTTTTGTTTGTTAATGTTTTCCACTTAAAAAATGGAAACGTTGTCATATTGTAAGTGCATAGACTATTACACTTTAAATAATTCTAAATGATAAATTGTACCATATATTTACATACTTTGCAGTACTTGATTTTTTCAAAAGCAGCTTGTGCTTTTAAAGCAATCAACAAGATGTATGGTTTGCATAACTTCAAATAAAGATGATAAAGCATTTATACACATATTTGACAAGGATTACTGTTATTTCATATGCAGTGCACCACTATTTCAGACGTACTGTTACAATAGCACTGACCATTATTGGAAAGATATGTCCCAGAAAAGACACCTAAATCTCAAACACGTGTATGTGGAAAGTCTTTCAAGATTTATCAAAATAGTCATTCAAGCTTACATAAATAAAAAGGATTCAGCTGTGCAGAATGCTTTAGGGGCAGCCTCACATTACCTGGAGATGTGGTGAGGCATAGTGATTGGTCGGGACACTGAAGGTGGGGAAGACTCACCAGCGCTCAGCCAATGGGACCTTCAACACAGGTTTGGGCAGCTTCAGCTGCTGCTCTTTCACAGCGTAGGTGAGCACTTGTCGATCCGAGTAATGACGGTACGGCTGGTTCCCCAGCTCAAACAGCTCCCAGATCGTCACGCCCAGGGACCTGCAAAGGCCCCAGTTACAGAGCTGAGAGCTGCTCCACTTCAGCAAAGAAAGAGCAGTACAATCCACACCTAATAACAGCAATCATGACAACCTGACACATGTTGCCCACACCACTTTGCCACAAATAAATGGCTAGATTACTGCTGGACAGAGTCTCATGGGACTATATATCTAAGATGTGCTTAAAATCTTATGGAGTGCCCAGAAGAGTGTAATCACCCATGAACAGAACTGCACTGGGAGGCCCACTATTTAATTAAAGCTGTGACTTAATGCACTACATTGCAGCACTGTGAGGCTATGAGCTACTTGTGAAACATCCCATGGGACACTACACCGCTGATGTGTGCTGAATGAAAATTCCTTCTCTAAAAAAAAAAAAAAAAAAAAAAAAAAAAACCCCTCAAAAACTTTCTACTGCACTCAATTGCCCAGCAGATATCTGCTGACATTAAATCTATATACAAACATCTGCTTTACATGGACTGGTCAGCGTTCCCACAGAAGTATTACAGGAACAGCAACGTGGGTGGCAAGGGAAGTACCAGTTAATGATTACATGGAAGCTGAAATCTTCACAGCAGACCTGCTGGTATAAGATTCTAACTGCAGCAGCCAAGGACATACCTGTGCATCTGTGTACCTGTGTATGAGGACATGTCTCCGTGTGACCATGTAGGAGGACATGTCTCCGTGTACCTTTGTATGTAGACGACTGGATCCCATTCTCCATCCTCTTACCAGACATTGCTTGGCTTGGTCTGATCTGCGACCAGCAAGTTGCCGTGGACCTCGTCAATAAGCTCAGGGGCAATCCAACGCAGAGGAACCCACAGCTGGTCAGACGTCACAAAGTAATCCTCCTGGACATGCCAAAAAGGTGAGAGGTGGAACAGTAAGTGTGGTGAATAGTGTAATGAATCTCTAAAGTGAGCCTATAGGAAAAGCAGTTTTGAAGAAACGGCACTGGAATTATACGTACAATACAATTTAACCTGAGCTTCTAAACTATAAGTGCCATAGAAAAATTATTATTTATTTTTTAATGGCCAGGAAGACTCCACACAGAACGTAGACACAGAAACACATACTTTGTACTTGTTATGGGAAAGCCCGTAATCTCCGATCTTCACAGTGACTTCAGCAGTCAAAAGGCAGTTCCTCAATGCAAGATCACTGTGTAGTTTTGGGTGGGTAGGAGGGTGACAATGGAGCAGATAACGAGAAACAACTTGAGTCCTATTCAGGCTGACTAGTTTAGTTCAGTACACAGTGTCCCAGAAGGCAGTGTTTTCACATCCGTCCAAGTTTGTGGGTTTGAATCTGGCCCTCGGCTCAAACTAGGTGGAGTTGGGTGATCTCCTTGTACTTTCTCTGGATTCCTCGCTCACATCACAGACATGCAATTCATGTGATATTGTAACTTTGAACTGCCCTGCTGTGTGAGGCATTCGCACTGGGTAGTACCCATACAGGGTACGTGCCCCGTTATGTCTCATTCAAGATGGGCAACCACTTTAAGAAAATTAATGAATATGTTCATGTTTTTATATTGTGCAGTCATACCACACTCATTTACTGATTTCTATAATAACTGTAATGACACAGCATAGTCACAATCTGCCTGCACACTGATAGGTCACAAAGAGACTCAAGAACAGGTCACTGTTTTGCGTTAGCAATGGGATGTTTTATCTGCAGATGAAGTGTAGCCCCCGGCAACAAAATCACTGATGCTGGAGTCTGCGAGTCACACTCAGGCAGCACCAGGATGTTGTTGCCAGGAGATACTAATAAGCAGCCAACAGACAGTCACCCACCCTAATCCTCACCATACACATCACAGCAAAACAGCGCTAAAGAAAGCCATGAAGGTTTTTCATCCTGTAAATGTAACACGTTTGCTTATTCAACTGTTTGCAGTAATAATGACTGTGTTAGCCTACCTGTGGATAAAATTGTGTTGGTGGAGATGCAGGAGGCCAGAGGCAATCTCACATGCCATTCTTTGAAGAATCAAGGGGTCAGGTGTCACAGAGTCAGTAGCCCGGCAGCTACGCAGGTAACCTTTCAGGTCCCCCTGTAATAAAAAAAAAAACAAAATGATAACATCTATTCTCATTTAAATCTGACAGATACATTAATATCCAGAGTATTTAGTGCCCATGTGGTTCTGCCTCAATTGTAATAAAAGGTTCATTTAAGCTCAACCAGAAGTCACAGTCCAAAACCAGAGCTTTACTACTGCAAATTACTGAATTCAGGTTCATGCATATCTTGACCTGTAAATGTCAGGCTTACTGGAGCTACCATCTTTCAGCAGCAGGGGGAAACCTTAAACCTCATAATTGTGATACTCCTTCAGTATTACATAACATAACAGTTCCTGTCATGTATTCACTACATTTAATGTTTAAATGTGAAACTGGGTCAAATTATGTTGGCAAAAGCTTGGATTTGAAATGGCTGCCTTCCCTGTCATCCACAGATAAATATATCTTCCTACCTATTGGTTACTTTTTTGAAATTCATTAAACCGTCTTGCACCAATACCACTTGCGTTAGATATCAAAGCTCTGTTTTTCCTATTATCATAGCTAATTATAGAGATGACGACATCAGAGAACTGTGGACTTCTTTTTCATTTCTTGACAAATAATTTATTTTTTACTTTTTTTTTTAATTTCATGAATACTAAAAAGTCAAAACAGTTGAAAATAATTATTGTTGTGCCCTTCAGTCAGCTATTGGCCACAGGTTTGTAGACGCCTGTGCAAAACAAATTGATTTTAAAACTACTGTTTTCAGCATTTGCTATGCTGTACTGGTACCAATCTCCTACAACGGACAGAGATGCAGTTTGTAAATCTAAATCAGCTGAATCGCTGCCGTTCTGGGGTGCAGCACTCACCAGGGGGCAGAATTCCATGACCAGCAGGTAGGGTGTGACCTCAGTGCACTGCGCCAGGCACTGCAGGAGGGCAGGGTGCTGTAGTGACCTGGGGGGATTTCAACACGTATTCACACAAACATACAGTATATGTCCATTCTCTTCCACTTCTATCTCTAATTACACTCGGCATCCATCTGTGACAAATGGACTAATGTTCGATTTATTACCGGCCTACTATTAGCCCACATTAAAGCTGTGTGTAATTTATGAAGACAGCTTAGCAATCTTGTCTGCATGTGCAGCGCTCATCAAGAACAGGAAAAATTAAAGTTCAGTTAAAGTGGGTAATAGGTATACTAGAATTTTAGATCACATAGCAAAGCAAACTTAGAATTATTCAACCTATTGCAATAAACTGGTTTCCTTGAAGAGGCCCTGTATAATGCTGAACAAGATATGTGGTTTCTACATTATCAAAATTACTGTATTATTAAACCAAATTTCCAGGTGTTACTAAATAAAATAACAGATACTAATGAGTTTTGGGTTCCTCTCCTCAACTGTTATCTGGCTTTATCTTTATCTTTAACCTCAATCATCTATCTGCTGTTAATTCTGTGTTATCTCTTATTTCTCTCTGTTAAGTGCTTTGAGACATCTTGTTGTGAAAAGCAGTATATCAAAATAAATTGAAATTGAAATTGAAAAATGAGGGAGGTAAACACAAAGAATTTAGTCATACAGGTTTACAGATAACAGCACATTAATATAACCTGATAGGTTTAACAACGCCAACTTCTGAACTGAAGTCAGCACCGGAGAAAGAGCTGGGGGAGGGAGTGAGGGAGGGGCAGTGGCGGATACATGCTAGTGTCATGCAGGGAGACTGACCGGTAAGGTTGGACCTCCTCCAGGAACTGCATCTGGTCCTGAACACTGGCACTGGCCTTCAGCTCCTTCACCACCACCTGCATGGTGCTCAGACCTGCATTCACCTCTCCCAACAGAACCTGAGTGGTCCAGGACCAGACCCAGCAGCGCAGACATGTGGGAACGTGAGCAAGGGAAAACGTGCCAAAAATAACACCAGACAGGAAAGAGGAACACAGGACAGAAAAAGGAAATTATCAATAAAACACTTGCTCATACTTAGGTGTGGAGGAAAATTACATCCTAAAGGGTTAAAGTGGTTTCTTGATCTGCTGAAGATGTGTGTGCAATACACAGATCCACAAGGTTCTGACAAGGTATGGATTCTGAACAAGGAGACCACAGACTGCAACCTTCCAGATAAACATTCTCTTGGTTTCCACGACAATGTTCTTACTTAATGACTTTTGTTCACTGTCTGTGAATTTGAAGCAATTCGTGTTCTTAATTTTCACAACTGTCTTATTCCAACCCATCTCAGGGCACAATCCCCCTGTCCTAAGGATAGGCTCACATTGTCTGTTTTAATAAATTTATAAAACCAAACTGAACTTTGAACCTTAATTTCCATGACACATGAATTCAGACAAGATGAGCCAAAGCAAATCTGTATTATTTTCCTGCAGTTTCCGTAGATACTTCTAAACCCTATGAAAGTGATGACCTGTTTTGCTAATTCACTCACATGCATGTGCGCTTGTACACGCACACGCACGCACACACACACACACACACTCGGGGTCCCACTTGGCAGTAGCACAGGAATTTGGATGACATAATCCTGGGACCCATGTTCTCGGTTTGTTGTGCCGTGCCCTGAATTTTATAATCTAACCTTTGAGGATGACTCACCTTGCCAAACCAGCCATGCCCAATTTCCTTCAAGTACAGCAGACTGTGGCGGCCCAGATCAGTGGACTTGAGAAGCTGGACTAGAGAAGAACAGAGACATTACATAGAAGTTCAGGAGTGAAGGAAAAGTGTCATAGTCTATGACATAATGGTTATTATTGTCCTGGACCCCTTTCAACCACCAAGCAGGTTTCACAAATCAGACCATCAAAATTTGACTCGTTTGCAAGCAAAACAGTCAAAAACTAGACATTCTGGCTTTTGTATAGCAAAGTGGACAGGACCAAAACAGCTCTAAGTGAGTACCAGCCTTATAATATCTCATTATCTTACATTTATGAATGGAAAAACTCTATTCTGACTTCTATTTGTATAGGGATCTTCTTTCAATACTTGTGGTTGGGTGAATGTAATTGTTATGAAATAATTTGTTAAATTTATAAATTCAAAAAGTATCTTTATGTAAATATTAAATATTCTGGCTTTAACAATAGACAATGGACCAAAAAATGAAACCAATTTTACAAAATCTCTGGCTCTACAAAACTAGAATGGTTAAACAGGGAGCCACCTTTTTCTAGACAAACTAGTCACGAAGATACGCATCCAGAGTAATCACAACATCTTTACCTTGTGAAAGCATTCAACCATTTACAACTGCCACCTATTTCTGGATATAGGTGCTTTTGTATTTTGCCAACATATGACTGTAGATGGGTCACATATAGATTTAGTGCCAGCTCCAATAAGACAGCAGCATCCAAGCAGGGCAATCCTGCCTGCCTGGGCAGAAGCAGGCATATGGTAATGAGCTCATCTGGTATCATGTGCAAATCCAGCCCAGCGCTCACATCTACTGCTGTGTACAGCATGTGCCTCAAGGGGACATCCCAGAAGATCCATCTGTTCGTGTATGGCTCTTTGCTTGGGCCTGCTCTTCTTGAAGTCTACCCATGAGTTCACTTTGCGTTAATAAAATGAGTCCACACACAGGAGCGATGTTATTTCATTTGTTCCTGCATAATTTCTGTGCCTCTAGAATTCCCAGAAAGCCTTTTGTGTTCATTAAAATGACTAGCACTCATTATCTTTTCACAACACTGAGGAAACAGAGAAAGTTCCAGGATAACCACATCGTTTTATGTAAATACCACTACAGGAATTTTCCCACAATTTAACCAAACTTGTGTCAGATTTAATATTTCAATGAGCCACGGACTGCCCATATATTGCTGATCAAGAACCAATTTTTAAAAAACAGAAGTCACCATTCAAGGATGATTTTCCTCTTTTTTTAGAAATCACGTAAAGAGCTTCTGTCCTGAGGCTAAACCACACAAAATTCCAGAATGTATGACATTATACCGTTAATGAATTTACAATTTGACCCTGGCCATGACAGTACTAGTGGGTGTTGTTCCCTTCCACAAACAATTTGGTGGAGCGGCCCCTAAACTAAATTCTCTCATATTGTTCTTTGCAACTTATAACAAACCTTTTCTGACTTCCTGTGTGTATCCCAAAATTACAGGAGGTGGCGCCTCCCAAATGCACAGAAAGACCTCATGCCACTCACAACAAAAAAAGACTCCTCAGATCTTATACCATAATTAGAAATTCCCTTTAACAACAAGAACTGCTGGTTCTGAAAGTTGGTAAGGTTATAATAATGATATTTTACTATTATAAGGTATAAAATCAGTTTGAATGTCATTTAGAAAAAGCATTTTAATGTACAATAAATTGTGTAATCTAACTTTAAATATTTCTAAACAAACTGCAACATGGGTAAGTAGTCCAGTGTTCAAAAAAAAAAAAAAATCAATTTATAAAGCGGAATACTTACTCGAATTTCAGTTTCACACTTTAAAACTGACTGGATTCCTCCCAGAATTTTTTTCACACTATATATTTTTCCTAGCGACCAGCAGATGTTCCCTTTTTGACTGCAACCCATAACCTCCAGTCCAAGAAACACTAAAATCAGTATCTCATTCTGTCCTGAATGTAGGCAAAACAGAACCACCTCCTGACAGCAAAAACAAGCGTCCCACTTCACAAAAGAGCTCCAAAAAAGCGTGCAAAGAAGTCACCTTTACGTTTGCCCCACGGAGTCCTCATGACGTCGCAGATAAACGGGATGTCTTAGAAAACAGATCGGACCAAAGACAGAAGGCACCAGCGACAGGGCGATACCACCCAGCTCTGATTTTCATACTGCTGCCCACCTGAGTTTAACAAACCACACATGTACACTGAGGACTCCCTGTCACACACAGAGTCACACCAAACTAAAACCGGGG
Organism: Chitala chitala; assembly: GCA_025773905.1. Lineage (NCBI taxonomy): Eukaryota > Metazoa > Chordata > Actinopteri > Osteoglossiformes > Notopteridae > Chitala > Chitala chitala. Next base: position 887,946 of record JABJVR010000077.1, read on the forward strand.
TCGCAGGTTTTGAACCTTCTCTTTTTGGGTGTGTAAATTTTCATTGTTTTTGGTTCCTGCAAAGTCAGAGCAGCAGTACCTGTCAACTAAATGGAGAACAGGTATAGGTACCCGATGGCAATGCTCCTACAACTGCAAGCACCGATACGCTGTCTCATAGCACAGCTCTAGTGTACTATCTTGGTGGGGGGAGGTGGGGGGCAGAACCATCGCTACTCATGCCCCTCCTTCATTTAGGATGGTGCACATTTTACAAGTCATGAGCGAACAAACACAAGCTTTGTATGGAGCAATGAAACCTCTGTCACACAGTGTGTGCACCCCCCCCCCACACACACACACACACAAATCCTACTTTTCCAACTTGCCCTCCCCACCACTATGGCTCCTTCCATGGATTGTTCCCATACTCTCTGCCTCTGTACAGTCTCAGAGGAAAGTCATTCCAGGTTCCCCCCTTTGTTTGCCCCCTCCAGAGTGGCAGAATCACTCGCTTTGTCTTGCTGCATGGCTCTGCTTGGTACAGGGAACCCACTGGCACACTGAGCTCATTCAATATCAGCTGAGCTAATAATACAACAGCACCCCCCCACATACACACACACACACACACACACACACGTCTGGGGAACGAAGAACATTCTTCTCTCTCAGCTTTATCGTTACAACCTTGAACAGCACGCTCCTTTGTTTCCGTGACCGCTCGTTTGGAAGTCACAATGCGCTGTCACCTCCCACTCCTCAAAATTCTTGTGCGGACACGTAGATGACACACTCCATGGCTACCATGGACAGAAGCATCTGAACAGAATGGCTATAGCGAGTTGGGAGCTGACCTTCCCACGAGGCTGGGTCACGACAGACAGACAGTACTGATGACTAAGTGTCCATACTGGCTGACACATGTACTAAGGGGAATCCTCACACTACATAAATTCACTAATAACTTTGAACTTTTGGTGCTGGCCATGACTTTGGGGAAATACTGTAGATGGCAAGGATAAAGGATCAATAAAAATGTCTAATTTTGGACATGTTATGTTATTTCAAGTTCATTGAAATTCATTTATGTTTGGAAAAGTTGAAGAGAAAAGAGACAACAACCAGCAAAAAGGATGGACACAACCATCTGCAACCTGCACTCTAAAATCACTGCACACATCAAACTGTGTCTGGTTGGTGCCGCCTGTGTTTACTCTGCTGTTTGCACCCTGTATGTTCCAGTAGTAGTTTTAATAAAAACGACTTGACTTGACAGCAATCATGAACATGTCATGGAGAAACCTGAAAACTGCACATTCTGGAAAAACTGTCTATATGGTTGTCCAGGAGTTTATATCAGCTTGTACCCACTTATTAATATAATTATTTATATTTATATTTATATTAGAAAAAGGACTTACAAGGCAGCCTGGTGGCTCAATGGGTAGACCATCAGGCTGGCTTGTAATTTGAACCAGGACAGAAGTATCCTGGTTCAAATCCCAGCCATGTGACACTTAGCTCTAGCTCCCTGGGTGCCATGTGTGGCTGCTCACTGCCCCCCCCCCCCAAGGGGCATGGGTTAAATGCAGAGGACACATTTCACTGTAATATGTATGCAGTGATAATTAAAGCTGATTATCCTTCAAAGCTACCTTATCACCAAGTTACAAATAAATGTTAGTTATGTAAAATGTAAGGAATAAACCACAATGAGGTGCACATTTCCATGAAAACAATGTGGTGTTGGGTGGTGTGGCCCTGTTTGAAGGGGAGGGCTGTTATTATGTTACCACATTGGAGTTGATTGTTTTCGTTGAACCACAAACCTCAAAGCTTTTGGCCACCAACCCCCTGGTGTAGTCACTACAAGGATAGGACAACTAAAAACAGGAAGTACCTTTAACGGATGTGGAATGTTTAAACAAATAAGCAGCATTAATATAGAATTGTTATTGGGCGGCCAGAACTATGTGTGCGACACCACAAAATTAATGCACACCCATGTGACATCTTTGGACCACTAAAAATCTGCAGTAGTATTTATCAAAGCTGTGGAGTAATAGTTCAAATAGTACAAGTTTACCAGCATTTGCTACATGACAACATGTATCAACATGTATGTCAATTTACTTTTTCCAGCTTTTTTTAGGGCCAGTGCAGTTTAACCCACATTTAATATTTCCAAATTATCCAATTAAATTACTATTATGGAGTTATTATTATTATTATTATTATTATTATTACTACGGCAGAATATGTATAATTTGGGTGAAATTAAAACAAGATGAGCCGCTCTTTATCAGAGAAGTGACTATAGTCAAATGCCTGCTGTCCAAGATCCTCAGCATTATATGGGTTTCTGTGCGCTCGGACATCAGCACTTTTGTTTTTTCAAGCTGCTCGAATACAATTGTTGCTAGATCATTTGAAGATCATTTAAGCGCTTTGAGGCATGCTGTTGCGAAAGGCGCTATATAAAAATAAATTGAATTGAATTGAATTGAAGACCCTCACTTTGTCCAAGATGGCTTTTACGTAATAGTCAATCTTACTGATCCATGTAAATATACCATGAAATAACATAGTCTCTTCTCCAAAGTGTATTTTATGCAGCCTGGTGGCTCACTGGGTATAAAACATCAGGCTTGGATACAGAAGTCTCCTGGTTGGAATCCCAGCCCAGCCACCTGGTGTGTCTTTGAGCAAGACACCCAGCTCTAGCTCATTGTAACCCGTACGTGAAATGTGGTAAGGCACTTTGGATAAAAGCGTCTTCTAAATGACTAATTATTATTTTCCTTCAGCTAAATACTGTTGATATGCCCTGGCATTTCCCTTCTTGTAATGATCCATTTTTTGAGGTCATCCTCAAGATGTGTCCATGTAGCTTTTGGTACCAGATGATTATGTTTGTATGTATTCACCTATTCAGTTTCAGGTTTAACTTCCTTCCGCTCCCTTAAAACTTCTCAGGCAGCTGCTCTACTGCCTTTATGCTCTGCATGAGCTGTTACAACTTATCAGTCATGTAAACTTCACTGGTGTAGCCTGTGAGAATAAGTATAAGTCTTTTACTAATTCATTCAATAACTAACTATAGTCAATTGTGTAATTAAAGATAATTAAGTTTTTTTTAATTAAAGATTTTAAAATATATATGTTAAAATGTCAAAGTTGTACTACATTTATCTTCTTGGTGAAACCCGTTGGTTTTCAGCGATCACCAAATGCGGCTAATGTGCGTGCCGTTTATGTATATGCACGGTATCCACATTCCGTTTTATATAAGGACGCTTACTTCACACATTATATGTGTGTGTGCGCTATATTCATGACAATACAGTGGTTTGTGCTCTTATTGTTGTTCACCATGCTTTGACTACATAATGTGCTGATGAGGCAGACGAAAAGGCCACTGAGTTTGGGTTGACTGGACCCTCCTCGCACCCCCTCGTCCCTCTGCACCCCGTCGCCTCCCCAGCATGCTTTACATTCCAGGCTTCCTGTGCGTGGGCTGAATGGGGAGCCATTACTGAGAAGGCATGCATTTGCCCCAGTTGAGGGTGAGTTGGTGTAAAAACCTGCGTCTGTGACTGAAGCTTTGCACTGTACCATGGATGGAGCTCTTTCAGAAGTGAGTTAATATGCTGAATGCTGAGGACCTGGGATCCCACACACTACTAAAAACTAAACTGTTCTTTTACATTTGAGTGTATGAAGGTATGGATAGTTTGCTGCCACTTAACAGTCATTTGTATTATGTTATGCACGCAAAAAAACAAACACCAAGTCTTTTTTTTTAATTTCATTACAATTACGACAGAGCAATAGTGTTAGCAGTGTTTTCATTTCCTCCTTATGTAGTCGCTTTAAGACAGCAATAACTATAAGCAGACAACAGTTTACTGATTAATTTTCAGTCTTTTTTTGGACATATTTACATATGTAATTATTTGATTACTTATGTGTTAAAGGTGTCATGGCTAACACTTATCATCTCTGATTTATGGTAATTATTGTTCTTTATTTTGCTTTTTTTACAGTTTCACTCAAGTTGACATGACACTGAGATCTGTCGTAAAACATTTTTAAAAACAGGAGCTAAGGAGCTCATTTCCTGACTCGTGTCCTTATTGACAGAGTTTGACTGTCAATCTGTGTTGAAATGGTCTTCAAGAACACAGGGAGGACAATTACACCAACGCTGCACTGGAAGGAACTGATACAATGTTCTATTCTGTTGCTTAGTACTCCACAGTTCAGTTGAAACCCATATTAACACTGAACCCAATTGAAAAAAACGTATTGTTCAGTTACATGCACAGAAGACGAGAGTCTAGACAACGACTGTCTAGCAAGGAAGCGGTCAGAGAAATTTATGCGAGTTGATTGGACAAGAAAGCTTTTCCCACCTGATCTCCCTGGCTGCTTAGACACAGGCAGCGAGACTTCAGTCAGGGGCAGGATGTAGACCTCAGGGCTGGTCGGCGAAGAGGGGGAGGCCAGGGCAGACAGGTCCGCCTGGTACTCATCCCCCTCTGTATTTTCAAACTCCTGTCAGAAACACAAAAAAGTTATAAGGGAGGGGGGGTTACATTTTCTCTCTTGCTAAATTTAGGGGAAACGCTTCACCATTCCCATGTAGCAGACTTGTTCTGAAAGAGACAGACTTCCCTAGGAACGACAGATTTAACTCTCAAAAGGAAATACATGTTTAACTGATAACAGAAAAAGGCTGCCTCCAGATTCCCACTAGAGTCATTGCCTTAGTAAAAATATAAACAGAAAATTTTCTAGGATACAAAACGGGAATGCAGAGATTCACAATAACAATGGGATAAGACCAAGTAACAAGAGTGGGACAAAGACAAAACCAAGCCATATGCAGTAATGACACAGAAATGACACATACACAGTATCAGAGACTAATAACAGTAACAAGACCAACAAAGTGACTTGATATAACAAGGCTTGTGTAACACGTACTGTGAAACTAAATCAAAGCTGGAGCTGAGGACCTCTATGGACCTCTGTGTCATTGCATAGGAAGATATAGTATAAAAAAACAGAAATGAAACCCAGAAAAAAATACATTCAGGGTAACAGAACTTTCCTAACAATTTAGTACACTTAGTGTTACTGCAGGTACTGTCACGTACTACTGAATTACAAGCTAGATGTCCTGGTTTTATATGTTGCCTTGTATTTGTTAGAATCCATTTTCCAAAAGATTTGGTCAGTCTATGCTCACTGTACACTATGTGCTCTGGTTATATTTCTTGGTTTGCTTTCATATTAAGTGTGATAGTAAAAATTCACAGCAAAGTCCCACAACAGTCGGGGAGTGATGTCACACAAGTACCCAGCAAAAAGTGATGTGACAGCAAAGACCAACAACAGTGGATGAGTGATGTGAGAGAAAAACTCAGTCGCTACGAGGAGACAATCTGGCAATACAGACCCAGGACAACAAGAGAAGGAAGTGCAAGACTGGGCTCCGTGGGCGTCTGGATGCTAATAATATTCCAGTACATGAGAAAATGCTTTTACCACCTGCAACGGCCCACAGTGGAGAAAAGACTCTGAAAACGAAAAAGCACAGACCCTCCCCATGTTCCCGCGTCCATAAAGGCTGCCTTTAAATGCCTAACCCCCATTCATCCGGTCTTCTAACAGGGTTCCTGTGTATCTTCCAGGTCAAGATCTTCACACGGCCCCGCACGGGCTCTCGGCAACATGTGGTTTCACTCAGCTGATGTTGCACAGGATGTCATGAATACAGTCAGAACCTCTACGCACGTGTGCACACACACTCACATACGAGTGCACACACACACACACACACACACACACACGCACATAGGGACACCTATATTCAACCACATAGTTCAAACAAATCTCCACAGTGAGTAGGAAATGTCAGTGTAGCCTGACTCACAAACAGCCACAGAGTTCAAACACATTTCTGTACTGAATCTAATTTTACAGCTAATCATAAGCATAATTAAACAAAGACTGGAAAATTAGCCAATCGAAATTTGTTTTGCTGCCAACTTGATTTCATTTTCGGCTTGGAACAGTCCAAGTTCATCTGTAACAGATGACTACCAGTGGTTTCCCATAGCCTAGAAAAGGCATTTGTGCTAAATCCATCAGTTGTTATTTGGTCCACCACCCGTTATAAGAAAACAAGCTCAAGGTCATCAATTAGATCACTGTAAATGAGTGTAGACCAGTGAGAAGAGGCAGTGGCAACAGAAATCAAATATGACTTAATCAGACCCTTAGACAAGAACAACCCTGCAGCCACATGTGCAGTATAGTGGAAGAGGAGACAGCTAAAGTTCACATGATTACAGATTACAGCACTGCAGATAATTTAACAAAAGGATCCCTCCTGACATGTTGCTAAAGCTTAGATACACTGCCCCTGTTACATTACTGATATATATGCTGTAAAAGAATTTTGGACAGATGGTAAAGCATGACATTTCCCTTTCAAAGTCTTATCAAAATTCTGAAAAAAGCACTGCCTGGAGTCACGCTGTCATGTTCTTCCTTTGTCTGGTTCTTTTTTATATTAATGACACAAAAAATACATTTATTTACACAGATACATATAAACCTAGAGTTACAGAAGCAGTAAATACACATAAAGCTGCATGCACACATAGTTCATCACTATCCTGTGTACACAGTGCAAGCCCAAACACTCACGCATATACATAAACAAAATCTCCCTCTCCTTCTTACCTAATGTCACTTTTCTCCATTTCACCGTTCCATCACACACAAACCCAAATGCAATCTAAGCACCCTATGATTCTGCACCAAGGTCAACCGTCAGATCCACCACATCCCACCACCCAGCTCCATTATTGAGGGGAGGCCGAAGAAAAAAAAGTGGAAAGAGAGAGCGTCTGTGCTGAGTCCCTACACTGGGAAACATCCTGGGAAGACTGGGAGAATCCCAGAAGTTACAAGGACTCAACAGGATGAGAATGTGTGTGTGGGGGTGGGGGTTCTTGTACGTCGCCTGGAACTTGTGATTCCACGGCCAAATGAAAAGAAAGACAGAGAGAGACAGGGAGGGTCAGGATAAAGCCCCCGCAAAAATGCTAAGCATCACTGTGAAAAAGACAGGGGAACGGAGGGTGGATGTGCTTCCACATTCTCTGCTAATGACGCCACCCTTTCTGTGTCTCACTCTCTCCTTCTCTCCGTCCGTCTGTACCTCTCTCCGAGGTCCGAAAACATGTGGCCCGGAACCCTGGGACTCAGCCCATCCGGACCCATTTGCCATATGTTCCGTGTCCACTTCCTCCCCTTTATGCTTTAAGGAAGCCTATAACCGGTTCGGTCCAGTCCCAGGGCCTCATGGTAGGGCGCACCCTCTCTTCTGTTCTTTCTCCAGCCTGTCCTTCACCCGCCAGCCCCATCCCCAATCACTCCCCTCACCGCACCCCCACAGGGAATCACTTCCTATCTGAGCTCCTGCAACATGGTCAGTGGGTGGTCCAACCAGTTACTGAGAATAAGCTACTAGCCACATACATCAGATATACAACACACATATGAACATGAATGCATCACACATTTACAAACACACTGTAAATAAATGTGCTGTACACTACCATAAATAAGAATCAACTGCATATAATCATGATATGAGTACTATACATAGATGTATAGAAACAATTATGTACAAAGGCTCTGCACCAGAGACAACGTCAGTGTGTGAGCCCCCAGAGAGACAGCGATGTCAGGTACACCGCAGGGTGTCAGCCCACTGCATTGTCCATTATAAAACTATGTAAATGACACCTGAAAAAAGTACTTTAAAAGTGTGACTTTATTGTCAAAACAAGAGGGCAAACAATGGGAACTAAACAATCGGGCCCCTCGGGGTCCACGAACCAACTGAGCTCACACATCCACATTTAACCAAAACAGGTGTAACTGCTAATTAATGTCCACCTCCTCACAGTCACACAACAAAACAGGAGTAGAAAACACAGGCCAGAAAGGCACTACCATTGTAAATGTTGTAATTGCCTGATTAATTAGCCTTTTTACACCAATAGATAAATAATTAACCAGAAAGACTTATCTAATTAAAACTCACCATAGGCCACAGTGGTCAGTGGTCTTTAAAGCTGTTCCTTGTATATCTTTATATTTTCCAAGGCCACCTTAGAATGTTCTGGACATTCTAATACGCCCCTCCTGTATGCTCGCTGTGTGAATCGTATACACATAAACAGGGCCGTCATACACGTGAAAAAATATTGACCTAGTGATCGTGACCATGTACCCCTGGGGGGAGTGGGGGGGCTTCTTGAGCTTTTTTCTGCACTGTCTGTACTGTACTGCTGCCAACCGAAGCAAAATCCAGAAGTACATCAAGGGACTATACTGAACCGCACTTCAGAGAGAGGCAGCTGAATAAACCCAGAATTGCTATAATTCAAAGTATTGATTCCCGATAAGAAGTAAAATTTTCAATTCAGTTCAATTAATTCTTACACAGCGCTATTCACTGTAGCTTCCCCAAAGCGCATAATAAGCCTAAGCAGGAAGTAAGTGAGATACGCTGTTAAAAAGCCGAATTTAATTCGCCGAGGGTAAAAAGTCCTTGAGACGTTGCATTTGATTAAATAAGAACAACGGACAAAAGCCGTCAATCTTGAAAATAAGAACCAGCAACTCAGTTCTCATTATGCATTTTTAGTCATTTGCTTTCCAACCACTTTTCCCTTTCCCTGCCTTTCACCCTGAAGGCTTCATGCCCCTGCTATTCTTATCAGGAAAAATCTTTTACCACATTTGCTATACTCATCACAAGACAGTTCGCAATTTTGTAAACTAAGAATCCATGCGTCCATCCGTTACCAAACCACTTATTCCAATCAGGATAGAACCTGTCCCAGGCAGCCTGGGGAGTGAGGCAGGGGACACTCTGGACAGGGTACCAATCCATCACAGGGCACCTAAATTAACAAGTTTTACATATTTCATACACGATCTGTTCTTTCCGGAAAGCATGTAAACTCCATGTACAGGCATGATTAGAAATTAGATTCTGAACTTTTTAAAATGAACCTTAACATTGTTACAGAATCAGTTTGCATCCAATACCAAACTACAAGCACAGTGCACGTTCTGCCGTTAAAGCCCGCCAGCATAGAGTTCAGTTCCTTACTCATTATGCTGGGAACAAGAACAAACCTGAAAACTGTTCCTCCAATAAAAGTATACAAATCTATCCTTTGGGTAAAGGAAAAACAAAATGTGCTCACCTTGAAACCGATTTCCCCCTTTTTGCAGCACAGGCAGGCCAGCATGAGGAAGACAAAGGTGAAGAGGCCAGAGAATGAAACAGCAACAACCGCTAGGGTCGAGGACCAGGACAGTTCAGTCAGAGGGGTGCCACCTGCAGGTGAAAGTTAGTCATTACAGTCAAGCAAGCAAAAAGCATAAGGAAGCAGATATAGTCCTCTGGATGTCCATCCATAAATAACCATTAAACAGCAAATCTAAGCTTCATTTAATTTTTTCCTAAATTTCATAACCCGATCTCATTCATCTTATATATACAGTTTATGCTGTGGATACTTGTCATTCCTGCCTTTACATCATTACTCCCACAATGCACCTAGAGCTGATCTATACAGACTTGTAGTGAGATGAAAAAAATCCTTAGCCAATGTTTGGTTCATTCATAAGAGTGCACACCCCCATGAGCAAGGCCACACACTGTGAGACAGACATTTTGGTATAAAATTGTTTAAAATTTTTATTTTTTTATTTTTTAGCATAGTTCATCCACATGGATATTTTACAGAACAAGTTCACATCTTGCATATCTCTTTTCAACCAAAGCCTGCCTACTGAAGTACAAAATCTAAAGGTTAAATAACAGAAAAACTGAGGAAAAAGAAGTGAGAATAAGGCAACACAAGGAATAAAACAGCATGAAAGACAATAAAACCGAAATAAATAGGGGTGAAAAAAAAAAACTAAATGGAGTAAATCCTATTTATATAGGACAAACACAACACAGCAGTCTGTATTGTGTGCCTGACTGGGAACCATCTGAGCAGGATGCCTTCTTGGATGCCCCCCCCCCCAATGCAGCCTTCTCCCAGGGGTGCCATAACCCTGCAAAGAGTTACTCCTACACCTGGAGCACTGAAGGACTTGATAGTGCCATTCATAGTTTCCATTATAAACTTTGTATTCAGTAATGTTAGCATGCCCAGGAGAGGCTGGGCAGCCAGTCAACCTCGGGCCCCCAAAAGTTTTTTTCTGAGACTGTGAAGTTTTTGGTTCCTCTTCTCCACTGTTGTCTGGCTTTATCTTTAACTTCAGTCATCCACCTACTGTTAACATCTGTAACTTTACCTTGTAAAGCGCTTCGAGGCAATTTGTTGCGAAAGACACTATTTAAAAATAAACTGAACTGAGCTGATCTGCTCCAGTATAAAATCCACACATAAAAGCAGGCAAATGTCTTTGTGACTTTGGACAAAAGCATGAGCCTATAAAATAAAAAGTGATAATGAAAGTTCAGCTTTTTCAGAGGCAGATTTTTGGAAGACACAATCGGGACGTGCCGGTGAATCTCTGCTGGCGTGCCACAGTGAGTGAGGACAACATTTCACCATGCAGCTGCCAAGCTGCAGCCATGTGTGCATGTTTTTGGGGGGGGGGAATACAGGAGAAATCTGACTGCCCATCAGTTTGCCATTATTGCCAGTAACGTTTTCCAAGCAAGAGGGGAAAACAGGTGCATTCTCGGACTTCCTGTCTCACCCGATATATTTTTCCCTGTGTTGCTATCATATTATTGAATTGTTTATGCCAATGCTTATTCACAGAAATGAATATAATGACCTTCTTCCATAAGGGTCATAATGTCCCATCCAATGAGCACTGAATGTACAGATATTTACCAACATCATTATGTCCGTTGCCTTGAGTACTGTAAATAGTAAAAGCCTGCACTTATGTAAACCCCACACAGTATTAAAGCATTGTAAGATCCATTTGTGAAAAACACTCACGTGTGCTCAAAAGGCAAAGGAATGATCATTCCCTATTGCACCTCAAGTAAGGATGATTCTGATAAAATGCTACTCAGGCTAATGTAAAAACAACAGTCTTTGCTTGCCTTTATTTTGGCTTGTTGCAGCAATTCTGCAGTACTTCTGATTGCAGAGGTAGTAGCTCTAACCTTCCAGTGGTTTCCATGGAAACAGACCAAATGGGACAACATGTTGTGTCCAATTCACTTCAGTGCTAAATTACCCCTGGCTGCTAACATCCCCTCCCCACACACACACAAACACTGATACACACAGAAAGACCCAAGACCCACAGATGAATGGCAGAAGTGGTGAATGAGAGTGCAACACCAAAGTCACCAAATCAACAAGAAAATGTTGGGGGGCAGTGATTTCAGTACTATGGAATAAAAATCAAATGTGGGAGAGTGAGAAGGTAAAAAATATATATATATTTTTTTAATTTTTACAGAAATTTTATGAATCGCACATGTATACATGACATGAAGCAAGTCAGCAAAAGCTGCAAGGTAATCAACACAGAACAGGGGAGAGGAAATTCAGCTTGGCCTTTTCATCAGAGCGTCATACAGAGGGGTGGCAGTTCCCCAGCAAATTGTCAGAAAACTAATTACACAGTTTCAACATCCTGTATTAACTAGGGAAGCTAAACACATAAGTGATCATTACAATTGCAAAGTCTGCTTAACTAGCATAGAAACTGAACTCATTTTGCTAAAACAAATAACTAAAAAAACTGAATACGGTTTAAAAGAATTTCATCTGTCTTGGTATGCTGTTTCATGGGGGGGACTATGTTTCCATGGTAACAATGTGTTTTTCTTTAACTGAATCTACAAATCTGAGATTGTTAGTCATTCAACAAGGATATTATACAGGAGAGAAGTAAAAGTTCCAGTAATAGGACAGACATCACAGCACTAATAGACAGCGAATGGCTTCAAGTGAGAATTGGAATCTAATAATAATCAATCACATTTCTTCATTTATTTCTTGTCACGTCCAGCAAGCCAGTAAGAGAAATTAATTATTAAGCACTACGGTCAGAATATGAAATTACAGTTGTTTTATGGCTATGAATCGCTGTATAGCCCGACCCCAATGTCTTTGCGGTATTAGTCATTAACCTTGATGGAAGTAACCAGAATTTTCAAGATAGCCAGAGAAATGTAAAAGTTATAATCACCTGTGCTGGTTAATGGTGAGAAATGCATTGATATGCAGTGATATTTCTGAACTGAACAAGAAACTAGGTGGGGGGCTTATTGGTTACGATGGGTAGGGTGGCTACAAATACACAGTGAAGTCACAGGTAAGGTAGACTGGGCCTACAGTAGTCGGTTCAGTCTGGATTACGGTACTTAAAAAGTAACCTGCAGGTTAACATTAATCTTCCACTTCATATCTGTTTTTTTAACATGCATTTCTGGTGTGAGCTTTGTCTGAGAGAGTAGTTTAAAAAACAACTTATAGACTGATGTTCATATTTGGTCCATATGCTCAATGACACACACTGTTTACAGGAGGCCAGATATGGACAGCAGCAGTATACAGTAGCAATACATAACAATAGCCTTACCTTATAGGCACAACACCAGCAACTCTCTGATGCCATGCCAGACTGCCTAACCTCAGACATACCTGTGGGTCCCACCTTTGATTGACCCCATGGGTGTCTACATTATTAAACCCGGGACATCCTGGAAAATGCAGGCGCTGTTGTGGGCAGAAGTATGAAGCATGGTGTTGCGTGGGTGACAGCAATGTCTGAAGCGGTAGCGTGTGGACCAGAGAGAAGCAACACGGGGTGTTACATGTGACGCATGTCCTGATTTTGATATATGTGACACAACAGACTGGATTTTTTCACAGTAAAAAAAAATCCACTTTTCCCTGCAATGCCAAAGTGAACTTACCATTTCATAACATATCGGCTGTTCTGAAACACAAGTTCTAGTTGTGCTGCAGCAGCACTTCAGTGCTGGTGTGGGGAGGAATATGTGAATAGTGAGATGTCTCAGCAGGGAACGTCATACAAATGTGAAAAGCAGGCGTTGGCTGCCGAGCCGTGAAAAGAAAATACAGCAAAAGAAAAAAAGAGAAAACAAAGAGAAGCCTTCATTAAACAGCCATCTGATGAGGCTGTGATGGGATATCTTCATGACCAATACAGCCTCCTCGTTCCACCTTAAGTACTTCACCTTAAAAAGCTGTTTGTGCTTGGAAGGAAAGTTAGACAGGCATGTTGGGGGGTGAGTAATGAAGAACTGGTCTGGGATCAAGGACTGGATACATAGGGTACAATGCTGAGAGGAACTCCCCCCAGTCACACTGGCCCCAGATCAGGCCTGCTTCTGAAATCATGGTGTGTAGATCAAGCCAATCAGCCCCTCCATTACAGGAGCTGATAAATATGGACAGGTATCTTTCCTTCACCAGTGTCTGATAAGTGAAGAAATGAGGAAATGCGGACAAGACAGAGAGAGGAGAACAGGGCCATGATAGTCGTGCTCTTCTACTGTGTTGTTATTTTTAATTACCACTTTATCACTATTGTCTTTCTTGTGAATTTTGTTTATTGGTATGAATCCGAAGGAGTGGCATAAGGAGGAATGTAACTGTACTTTGCACAAATGAGAAGAAGCCACAAAGTCTTGAAAGAAGCAGGTCGTAAAACAATTTCTGTGTCCTTCACTTTTCTGGTTTTCAAAAACACCAGGTGAAACTAACAGTATACCGAAGTGCAACCATTTCTGTTCTCAGTGTGGTGTGTACACTGTATGTTCCACACTCTGTGCTAGGCATGTTTGGGACGGCAGTATATACTGGAGTAGTATATACTGAACTGTAACAGAGTGGAATGAGTACTGGGAGAGACAAGGAGAGGTATTCCATTGTCTGCTGTCAGGATACGCTGGCATAGTGCAAGCGCCACAAAATGAACAATAAATATAAACGCCCCAGTTCTCCGTTCAGCAACCTAGCAAGAAGCAGTGGGAGACAGCATCCAGCAGGTCAAGAACAGTATGATGCTCCAGAGAGAGAGTGACTGTGAGAGAGAGAGAGAGAGAGAGAGAGAGAGAGAGAGAGAGAGAAAGTGTGTGTTGTGTGTGAAACAGTGAAGGGGGACAGCTTGAAAAGGTGTAGTCAGCATATCTTTGACAGCAACAGAAACCTTAAGCAGGGACGTCTGCTGGGACAATGCAGAACAAAACAGTCTGTCTTTAGACCGCACCAAACACATGTACGAATGGAAGTGGGCTGTACGATGGAAAGGTCAACTGAAACTGCACAGAGGAAAAACCATGCTCTATAACACACAACCTCAGGACCACTGACCACACACAACTCAAGATTGTTGAAGATCACTGAGCACACAGAAGCTTTCTGTCCTAGTCTTGACATGTGTGCCATTTCTGTTACTAGGCAAAAGTGTCTGGATGTGTTACTCTGCACTACCTAAAATATTGGTCCAATCATCTCAGCAATGGAACCAATGCAGTAAACCCATTGCTGGTGCAAGAAGATATGGCAAGCCTTAAAACATGTAATTTACTGAATCCCTGAGTTTATGGACATCACATTAATCCAAGCTATAGATTTGATTTGTTTGTTAATGACAGTTTGCATAGACTGTATGTTTTCTACTGCTCTGTGCTCTGATGTCATCTCCACGTTGAGGACACACTACTTTCTTTTGCTGCTTGTTCAGTTTGCAAGTCCAAATCCAATCATCTCCTTTCAAACTTCACGATCCAGGCAAGCTGCAGTTAAGAAGAAGCAATGAGGAGGTGCTATCTTCAGTTTCCCATCAACAAAGGCATCAGCAGTTTTCCATACTAGGCCCTCAACACCGAGATTCATGCAGTGGTAGGAGATATTTACATAACATATCCTAAACATATTCTAAAGGCTGTTACACTATGGTCTTTTCATTTTGTCATTCTTCCAGCTCAGAAAAATGGTTCAGGCTATTTGACATCCTAGGTCCATTTTAAACATACAATCTTCTATGAGACAGCTTGTGCAAGTTCATTTTGGGCCTATCTATGTGCATAAAACACTCCGAAGACATGCACTGCACACAAAAAGGATTCAGTGTTCTTCAAGGCATAGTATTGCCAACAAAATGTGAAAAAACAACATTCTATGCATCAACCTGAAGCCTTTGACTGAGGAAGTAATCAAAACTCATTGTCTCACTTGACGTTCATGCCCCATCTTTAATGTGGATGGCCTTCCAGGTTACTTTACACCACACACACACACACACACACACACACACGCACGTGCACGCACACATGCGCACACACTTTTAAAAAAATCTCATCTATACAGCAGGAACAGAAAATGAGACAAAGCAGTAATGGTGGGAGGTGAAATGTAACAACCCCACCTGCTGAGCTATGAAGCACCCCCCTGCTAAGGCAGCACATGGTAAAAGTAAGGTCAATGATAGGCCGTGTGCTCCCCCCATAGACCTGCTCTGTTCTTTTGAATCAAAGCTTTTGATAACATTGGTTCATAACCCTGTCCACCTGAGCCAATGTCCATATCGGTTACTGTGGAAACCAGGGCAGGTACAAACAATGCTTTCTTTCCCCTCCAGCTTCAACTTAGCATGGTACACAAATGATCTGTGGTGTTCCTCCATACCCATCAGTGCATCTCAATTTGACTGTTTTAAATGAGTCACGTCTGGTCGGTCTGATTTATTTAAATTCTACCTTTTCCCTGAATGTCCAACTGTTTTTTAATTTAGGCTATAAGATATGGCGTTGAGTAGGGGAAGGTCCCTTGCAGAGTAAAAAATTGGTTTTCCAGCGATTAAGGTACTCAACAGTTCATCAGCTCTACTTGGAGCAGTGGGATTTGTGGCTTAAAGGGCCGTTGTTTCAGCAGTAATTCAACAATAACAAGAACAGTGTGTACGTGTGTGTCTGTGTTTGTGTGCGTGTGTGCATGCTCGCACATCTCTAATAAATATTTAGCTGGCAATTAACTGATTCACTTCATCATAATTACACATACAAGTACTGTGTTCCAGGATTTTTTTAATCTCAAAGAAAGAAGATTTGGTTCTATAGACACACAGAAACGGCTACAGATCATGTAATACAGACAATGACACGCCCAGTCTGTTCATTAAAATCGGTCATATAAGCAAGTGCAACTGCACATACTGTACACATGTACACAGTGCGGTCAGATGAAAACATCACACTGGGGGACTCACATGGCCCCCATGCACAATGCGCATCTCTCATACTTAACAGTATATTGCTGAGGTAGGTTTTATGTCATCATGAGCCTAGATGACAACCTTAAATGCTTTATATTGCCAGTTCACACAGGTTACTGTGTCCTTCTGAATATTCTACCAAAATGTTTTGACTGAATGTTTTCCATACTCCATCTGCACAATGTGCATGAATGTAAAACCTAGAACAACAAAATTATAAAACTGAGTAGAAATGTTGAATGGACTTGTGAAATTTGTACTGAATGTTCAAACGGAATAATCGTTCTGGATATTCCATGTAGATGTTAAACCTGAATGTTCTAACTGGAAAATGTACAGTCTATCTTGATATTCTATCTGGGTTTGCCATGCTTGTTTCCCATTTTGATGCTGTACCTGACTGATCCACCTGAACACTGTCACCTCCCTGTTAGTCTCTTCTTTTCCCTACTGCCCTTCTTCTACGGTACAGAAAAAGGTCAGTATTCACATAATTATGAAAAAAACCCTTTCCTGTCATACAACATAAGACAGCTCTAACAGGATGCCATATTCAGTGTATGACATAATGTTCTCAGAAGAAAAACAATTTGAGAAATGTTGCCCTCGTAGCACTTTTCCACCACAGCAACATTAGCTGCAGTCAGGTAGCACCCGAGCTGTAGTTTGGAGGAAGTGAAACCCATGCGGAAAACAGTGCATGACCCATATGGCAGTGATGCTCACGAAGAGGTCCTGTTTGAAACACGTCACCACGACTCCTACATACTTTGGCAGCAGGCAGAGAGTTCCCAGTAATGGGGGAGGAAGCAAGAGGAGCACATCATGTAGGAATCCCCTCAGCTTCCTGAAGCAACAGCCAAGGAGCACTCCATAGCTATATCACAATTATCAACTGCGCCCTCTAAGGGATGGGAGGGAGCCCAATGTAGATATGCCAAGGGTTCTAAATACATCAGAAGAACACTTGTAGTCTGGTTCATGTGCTCTCACTGCCATGTCATGGGAACATATGTAACAGGCCAAAAAATTAATTTAAACCCCTGAGAACAGGCACTAGGTCTCTGCACAAGGTTTAAAATGCTCCTTCCTCCTTCTAGTAGGACTCTATGATTTAGTCATATTTTCAGAATTTTATACAATTCTGTTTTTATAATGAAGGCTTCAGCCTGGCCACTGAACATGTTAAGGAGGGGTTGTCATGGAAACAGAGAGGCTTGACTTGCCCCAGTAATTTCAATGAAGCTGACAGTGTTTGGATCTGAACACACTGCAGCGAGCACAGCAGGCCAAGTGAGGTGCATGCTTGGAATCTTAATGGCCCCAGCTTTAGGCAGCCACTCCCTGTCCTGTGGAACACAGACCTTAAAAGTGCATGCCCAGTGTTAGGATGCTCTCCAAGTCACTGATCCGTTGCTTCGTCCAGAGGCTACTCGCTTTTGTGGTTCGGTTTTGTGCTGATCTGTGATTTGTTTAGATTGTAGAAAATGCAGTGGTGAAATAACGGCTTTCATTTTAGTAACATTCTTTTATAATTTTGTAAAAATCCAACCTCCTGATTGTTCTTATGTTATTTACTTATCTCTAGTTGAAGGGTTCTTAATCTTTTTTGCGCCACGAACACCTTCCGAAGTCTATTATGACTATAGAGGCCTTCTCCGAACATTTTAAACTAATAACTTTAAATGCTAATTTTTTAGTTAGAGAGTAACTGATATCCAGGTCAAACCCAGGTTATGAGCCTCTGATCTAGGCTTTTCTTCTAGACCCTTCTTGGTTTTCTCTCCATTTCTGTCTCCTTAATTTTCTCTTTCTTTATGCAGTCTCTCCACACCCACCCACACTCTCTCTCCTCTGAGCACTTTGATTCTTTTTCTAAGCACAGAGCCAAGTCCTAAACTGAGACTGCCTGTCCCTGAAGTAGATGTGTGAACAGCCAATCAGGAGCAAAAGGAACACAGGGATGGACACATTTAATATTGGATGGGCTCATCTGTGACCAAGGAGAAAAGAAGAAAAACAAGCATTAGTGTTTGGTCTTCAAAAATCCTGCTTTGTCCTGTTGTAATTATGGCCATCAGACAAACAGGAATGGAGGTATAGACAAAGCAATACAAAATAGCTGCATTAAAATCCTTCCTCTTTATTTAATGCTGTCTACCATGAACTAACTTACGGGCACATATCATTGTGTTGCAGAGAAACAGCAGTATGTAACCTAAGTGTGTTTCACACCAGGGATCTTTTTATTCTTCTTTTGTCATTCTTAAACTCCAGCTGGTGCTATGCCCTTTGGCATGGATCCAAGTAGCTACTATAAATGGGGTTTCTGTCACAAAATTAGACAAACTCTAAATGTGCAAACAAAATACATAGCCCTAGTTCTCTCTGCTCTTCTGAATCGATGACCCAATTAATACTGCGTAACCGTGGGTGACATTATACCATGCATACAATGTTTCTGAATCATCGTGACCACTTGTGGTAATTTTGTTCCCAAAAAAGCCCCATCCATCACTAACACAAATGAAGAAAACTTTAAAAACAAACTGTATTTACTGGTTTTATGTGGCAGATAAAAGAACAAATGGGACTACAGTAGAGTCACTTACACTAACACACTACCTGCATTACATACTGACACACAAATCACAGGCATCTGATAAAAAAACACCTGTAACGCATGTGAAACCTCTGCGAGTTAAGTTATCCAAAGTTAGTTCTAGAAAACCAGCTCCATAAAAGGTGAGGCTGAACCATTGCACTTACTTTCCTGACATACAGCTGAGCTAACAGAGATTATTGGCCTGAACAAGTTCCTCTGGTGAAGAACTGTCAGAGAACCGCTGAACCATCTCCTCAAGAACACAGTACAGCTGGTCTTCTCTTTGTCTCTCATTATTTATTACCTCTTACCTGGCAGTGTTTTGTGCGCCACGGATTACAGAGTTTGCAGTTTCTGCCTCAAACTTTCTGGCCCATTTATGGAGCTTTTACTGAAGTAATTCAGGTTAAAGGCACAAAGATTTCCTGTCATTCCGGAATTTGAATCAGCAATTCTTTTAGTGAGCAATACAGAATGTCAACCTCTTCCAAACCTGTTTTTTTTCTCTCTTTAAGTTGTGGACTCCAATGAACTTCACCACTTTCCCCATCTGCTGCTTTGACAAAGACCTGTCCATGGTCCTGAACGTGAACAAAGTTGCGCTCCTGTTAGAACAGGTCAACAATGAGTAAGGTGCAAAGGTTAAACTTATGTAATGTGAAGTAGTAAGCCCACATGTCTCAGATGCAGGGACATGTAAAGAGCAATTAAAGAGCCACAGGCTTTACCTGGCCACCATGCTTGGAGGACCTCCTGTCCAGTGTACAAGAGCAGCAGGTGCACTGAGAAGTGCTGTATATGCATCTATTATCCATAGGCTGCAGACTACAGCAACAGCACGCCCAGTGTCAGAAGAAAATGAGACATGATCTCCCAGATCAAGCAAGCAGTCACGTGTGGCCTCTCACCGATGAGGCCCAAATATTGGTGATGACAGGAAAAAACACGAACACTGCCATCTCTGCCATAAGTGGGAAAAGAACACGTCTGCGTTCCTCTATCCTGGAGGATCTAAAAAGCACTTTAAAAATAGCCCCTTCTCATCATAAAACCCAGTTATTGAAGCCTAAAAGCTTTAGTAATTTCTGCCACAGCATGACAGAGCTTTTTTATTCAGGAGAAAAAATGAAAGTTCACGCACAAACACAGCAATCAAGTCCTTGCTATAGCACCCACCTCAGATTGCTGAGAAAAGTGTAGTGGGTTTTGTCAAGCTATCAGTCTTCATCAAAAGGGTATTGTTTCTCCTGTATTGCTGTGGCATGTAGCAATGCTTGTTTTCAGCACATATATTCTGCTCAATCATCAACGAGTGTCAGATTCCAGCCTGCTGCTACTATTTTAAATGCTTTAATATCATTGTCGTCTATATTACATGACTTACATTCATATAGTTTTGAAACAATCATGCTTAGCTAACTCCTTTTAAACTCTTGATCACATGGCCATAAATGGTGTCCTTTCACACCTGTGCAAATGGCATGCCTTTTTCGAAACTCCTGACTGTTATATTTAATATGACCTGTTTTTATCATATTGAGCCGTGTGCTTTCCTGTCAATGCTGCCTTGTACATCCCACCTTGTTGCTTTTATAAAACATTCGAAGTGGTGTACGAATGACATGCATATTGTACAGACTCCGAGGCAAGTAGAAAATTCTTAACAAGGGCACAGACTGGCACATGATAGAAATTTTAAAATGGCAAAAAAGGAGCAATCAGCCTCATAGGTACCCATTCAACCAACATAAAGCTATGTTTGTAGACTCTTCTGTTTTTACAGACAGCCTAAAAAACATTTTGGTCCAGCACAAAACAAAGTAGATTTTTAGTATCCTTTCTTTATCACCTGCATGTACTCTAACACTTTGCTCACAACACCCAGCTACACACCTGAGTTATAATCACAACACACACACACACACACACACACACACACACATGCACACACACACACACACACACACACACACACACACACACACACACACACACACACACACACACACACACACACACTGTTCTTCCTGTAAAAATACCAGTGCATACAGTAGGATAGTCTCCCTCCCATCCTGACATGCCAGGTCTAGTCTTGACCTTTGGTATTGCTATTACCCAAAGAAAAGACACAGTGTAACAACGATTTAAAACAACAGCAGACAAGCACATATCCCCTCCATTCCGAACAGGTGCTGGATACCTGCTCAATGGGAAATGATGAGGTTCAAACCAGAAAACCTAGAAAACCTGTCACGTCTGCTCTGATGTCATCACCTTCTAAAAATATGGTATCCTGTCACACGGTGTGATGATGACATCACCCCCCACACCGAAAGCCAATAAACAACAGTAGCTGCGTTTACACGGACACTGATATTTTATGTGCAATCAGAATAATTGTTTATTCTGAATAAAAATGCATCATGTAACCACCTCAATCAAAACAGGCTGGCTCGATTTGGCACAATCCGAATGAGTTTTATATCCGAATAAGAGAAGTGGTGTAAACCTTTAGTAATCCGATTATTTCGAAAATATTAACCAAATAAACTGTTGATCCGATCCTTTCCCTCTTGTTGGAATAAATATATTCTTTCTGCGCATGTTTGTCCCACGTGGGACTAACATTAAGTGGGGTAATGTGCAAAACTGATCTGCGGGAGATACTAATTTGTCGAAACTTTAAAAGAATTAATAATTACTGAACTTTTTCGGCAGAGTATTTCCCGCATATACGTCAAAGCCGTTGGAACTACTTTGTGCATCTCACAAAAGTTTTATTCTGATTAAATGTTCTGAGTTTAACGTCCATATAAACAGTTAAATTGGAATCTTTAATCAGAATGATTTCAATATGACTGAAGAAAAAAATGTCCATGTGACCGCAGCTACTGAAACAGCAAAAATGTGAGTAAGGAAAAATAAATAAATTGTAAAATTAATTTTATTCTCTTTATATAAGCATAACGGCGACATTCGTAATGTTTTGTTTACTATCAGTATGTAAAGAGGTACTGTGAATCTATTAAAAATTCCACTAAGAAAATACAGTTTTTCTTATACCAGCTCCATAATGCTACTATGATATATAAAATTACTCACATCGACAACGAAATTAGTCCTTTCATAAAATGCATATTTTCCCTTGTGAGTCTTCACAGTAACCCCACCGTTTTCGCTAGTGGGAGGTCTGGAGTCTCATTTGTATAGGCTTCATATAAACAAGGAAGCAAGAAATGTTCGTACACAAAGGTTATACAAAGATTTCGGAATTTACAAAAGAAAACATTGCTTGAAAAAGTTCGCACATTTAGGAATCGTCCAGAATTGTCATACAAACATTTTGGAGGAAAATAGAAAAAAGCGACATCTACAGTTCAGATAAAAACGTGTTTCTAATATGCATTTCCTGTTTGTGTTAGTACTTGGTTAAACGCACGTTGTCATATCACATATACAAGTAAAATTCAGCATTTGCGTTGAGTGAACAAATATAGTTTCATTCCATCCATCCATTATCTTAACTGCTTATTCCTGGTGAGGGTCACAGGGAAACCTGGAGCCCATCCCAGAGCACGGCGCCAACCCACCACAGGGCACACACACACACAATGGGCAATTAGGACACACCAATCAACCTAACCTGCATGTCTTTGGACTGTGGGAGGAAACCGGAGCACCCGGACAAAACCCACCAACCACAGGGAGAACATGCAAACTCCACGCACACAGACCCAAGGCGGGAATTGAACCCCAGGCCTGGAGGTGCGCAGCGACAGTGCTAACCACCACGCCACCGTGCCGCCTAGTTTCATTCCACCAATGTGCAATTCCTCTCTGATGTCACAATGGTTGCACACTGGCCTGAATCTACTCATGATGTTTTCATTTTAAGAATCAGCAATGAGAAATGTAATCTTCAGACTGTGTTACTTCATGATGAATGGAATATTGGTAAGTATTGTTAAGTTGCCTCTCTCTGAATTGCTAAATATCAAAGAATTTGTGCAGAAGAATATAAAACAAATGCAGGTATATATTTTAACTGATTCTTTTAAAAACAGGACAAATTTCACTGAACACCTCTTTCATTCCCTTCAGTTCTTCCACCATCTGTGTTTATAGGTCCATGACCGCATCTGTAAGGGTGGCCACATGTTGTTGAGGTATCTTTTTTGTTTGTGCAATTACCTCATATGTGTTTGGTGGATGTATATTTTTAGTATGTGATGATTATATATATATATATATATATATATATATATATATATATATACAGACACACACACACGTGGCTAATTTGCATTGCCAACCTAGGGTGTTCCCTGGGTGGGAATGGGGAGGTTTCTAAAGCACACATACATGTAAATAGCTCAGTTTGCATAGCTCAGTTTATGCGAGATTTTAAATGTGACTTTTACTTTTTGCAGAACACAATTTTTCTTACATATATTAATTCTTTCGCAAAAATGTACAAACATTTTTATAAATGGGCCCCCTTGCATCTTGGAGAGAAAAGTGGTGTGGCTCAGCTTATAAAAAGGTACCGCATTCCGCACCATCCATTACCACAGCAACATCAGTCTTTAGATTGCTTACTCCACTCCACAGTCAGTGAAATTAACAGCACTGCTGGCTTTGTGTCTCTGTCTAAAGTAATAATAATTTAAATTTAATTTATTTTGATATAGCACCTTTCACAACAATTTGTCTCAAAGCGCTTCACAGAAAGAAATTATAAATAACACAGAATTAACAAATGTGAATGAGAAAGAGCTGGAGAAGAGGTGAGGTTGTATCCTGGAATGAGTATGCACACAGATTGTTGTGAGTAAAGTGAAAATGCATGACACCAGTTTGGTTCTAACTCAGTTAAAATTATCCTTCTGTTTGCCTCCTTCATTGTCTGAATACTCAATTTGTTTTTTCTCTGAGTTCTGCCAAAGAAACACCAAACTCCTTGCTGACCAGCACTGGACAAGTGGAAAAAATAAAGTCATTGTTTGAGCCCCTGCGGTCATCCAGACAACACTGAGGTAACACGATGCATGGGACAAAGTCACTGGTGGGGGAGATATGCAGGCATCATTGTCAGCCACAGATTGCAACCATAAAGCCAGGAGTCTGGAATTACACAACCCAATTACTGTATCTAGTGTGGTTACATAACAACATTTTACAAGGGGGGTAGGGAGTTAAAAAACAGGGGTGGGCAAGGCTTAAAAAAGACATGAAACTGAAGATTTGTCTGCTAATTCAGAGCTGAGAAGTGGCTGATAACAGTTGTAGGGAATGGGGATGGGGAAGGGGATGGGCTCCTCTGAATCTACAACCCTCCCAAAAAACATCTGTGGATGGAGGTGGGAATGTCACTCCATCAGTGAAGTACCATAACTGCACAAACAAAACACTACTTCCACTTCCAAAGATGGAGTCCTAAAAAAAAACCCTCAGTGCTGACTCAGGTAATTTAAAACATGGCAGCTTTACAAGTGTTTGTCATAGAGATTTTTGAATGTTGTAGGATCATGTACTTGGGGGAGGGTGATAAGGAGACAAACTTGTAATGGGTGTCCAGAGCTGGTATGGGGCCCTGCAATATGCCAGGCAATGCTGATTTTTATTGTTGGGGTGAGCTTTGTCAAGCGGCCCAAGATGTCCATTGACATTCTTCTATATATTCCTTCAAGTACTACTTAGTATAAAACACATTTGATATTATGGCTACAAACTGTTATAACTACTCTCTTTAAAACACAGATAAGCTCTTGGGCATTCTTTTCATTACTATTCCATGTTTACACAAACTGTGGGTGTGGGGGTTAAGGAGTAAGTTCTAAAATAGTATATCTGCATGAAAAATTTATTTTTTTCTCTTCGTTGGGCCTAAACCAGGAGGACGTGTGGCTACATTCTAAACCTTATTAAACCTTCGTTGTGATAAACACAGGAAACGATCCAGCTACATAAGAATGCGGTCGGCATGGGTCCCGAAACCAGACAGAAGTGCTAATGTGAGCCCTCATGGTCGTCATAGGAACCACTTGAAAATCAGCGAGGATGCAGCTAAGCATTTATGTAATTAAAAAGTAAGCAGAAAAATAAGACAAACTGATTCATTCGCTGTCTTAACTAAAATGGCCAACGTTTAATGTATACGACACATCTGCAGTTTTGTCTAAAAACATTAAGCAATCCAGAATACAGATTCAGATAATTACTTTTATCGACGTCTAACTGTATTAGTCACACCGATTGTTTCTAGTAATTTTATCCTCCTTTTGTTCATTTACAGTTTAAGGTCCGACGCATGGAGTGTCTTTTACTGGTCCTTCTGCGACCTCCTCGGGCCAGATGAAGACTGGCGCACAAAATGTGCTCGGCTGTCATCTCAGCGCTGCAGCTGATCGGTCACTGGGGTAACTGAGAGAGGAAGAGAAAAGTGCCGGGCTTCGCGCCGGCTGTGTCGGGGCTGACAGAGTCGCGGCTTATACGCAGTGCACCCCCACCACTGACAAACAATCAATCCTCACCAAACGCATGCAGATTTAGACCCGTTTCCAATCCGTGAAGTGGAAATCTGCCTTCCTGCTAAATAAAGGACGGGATGTTTAACACTGCTAAAGAATGAAACAGCTTGGCCAATGTGTGTGCTTTGAGTGGCCACACACCGCACTGTCCCTGCGCAATACGGAACAGCATTTCTACCTCTATTTGATAAGCATAAAATCACGAAGGACTGAATATTTTATAACAAGATAAGTGCGGAAAATATGTATAAACCTTCTATCCCCACACACACACACACACACACACACACACAATGACAGCATATGTATTTGGACAGTACCGGTGCCACTAGTAGCGGGATCATTACTGAACCGGTTGTCCATTGACACGGTGCACTTTCTATAAACAGGCATCTACGGTATAATTTATCCTATCGACACAAAAAACACTAACAAGCGCGTTACGAAACGCAATCTGATACCGCGAATGAATAAATATTGTTCTACATCCAAAAATAATTTCCATGACTCGATATAAACAAATGAACACTATAATTAAAGGTGAAATTAATTAAGACGCATGCTGAATCGTTTTTCGTAGTTCCTATTACAGAGAGGGGAAACGTACTCACCTGAATCGAACTGTGAGCTGAAGGCAAAATTAGGGCTGAAAAGCGAAGATGACATGACCATCATAATTAATGTAGCTGACATCCTCCTCTTCGAGTCAGTAAATAAAACTATACAAAATTGTGATTTAGATGATAGAAATTAAAACTGGACGTGTTCAAGCTGTCCATTTTTTTTTCAGTTCAAAGACGTTCAAATCGCCGATGAGCGGTGCCTCTAATTTTGACGAATTGACGTGGATAAAAGAAACGATACCGATAAAAAAAATCTCCGTTACTTTCGTTTGACATCAGTCTACTTAGTGCAAACAGCTGCTTTTCTTGTCTTTTGGCCACAGTCTAAAACATACGTGGATTGTCAGCGCAGTGCCTACAGTGAACGCCGTGCCACTTGTGATGCGGCTACGGTAATACAAATTGCAATCCCTCTAGTCTCTGCAGCAAACCGCGAGTAGTTCCAGTGTCCCATTCCTCTGATAGCCAAAATAATAGCCTCTTAGTATGACAAAATAAATAAGATTTTACGCATAGACATACGCTTTCCTGCATTACAATATAACTGTTACACACACGCATATACTTATTTTCTCGTATTAATTTAGACCTTCAAGCTGTAATAAGTAGCTGGTCGGTCCCAACATCGAGAGCGCCATCTTGCTTTCTAATGCATCCTACTATATACTGTTTTTCTCGCCCTGGATTCTGCACAACATACATTTATTAGGCGGGGGTCTCTGGAATGCAGATGCGGGCAAGATATGTGGCTAAATTATGTGGTTAAAACAATAGGTGTCATCACTGATCTCTAGAAAACTTCTACATAAGCCCAAGTGAAGTCAAAAGCTAAATGGGTGATGTTTTCATAATGGTGTCTGATTGCATTTTGCTACAAGATGTTTTGCACTCAATGCTACACTAATTTATGTACAGTGCAGGTTAATAGCTGATCCCAGACAACACAATGCAGCACATGCCTTATTTCAGGGTTCAGTTTTGCTGGAACTTACAGTCTCACATGCTGTTTGTCTTAGGATATTACAATAAATTCTAATCATACAATTTTTGTATTTCAGATTACACAACCATATGACTACAGACTGGCCATGTGGTTGTGCCATTAGTGGGGAAATGAATAAGGTAAAGTCTATGGTAAACTTCTTGGGTTTGTGAGAACACCCCCCCCACAAACACACACACACGCACACAAAATCACCCTACCATCTCCAAATCTCCAGACATGGCCTGGCATTTCAGCCAAATGAAACCATCTGAGGCTAAGGACAAACACTGGCTTTTCCAACACCTCACATGCTCTCCTTGTAATCTTTACACATAAGAATACAGTAGAAAGTAAAAAAGACTTTGCAATGATACCTTTACAATAATACACCTATAACTTTTAGAGCACCAGTTCCTCAAAAGCATTTTTATTTTAATGAATTTTTGAATGTTTTCAGGTTAAGGTTCAACATTTGAACACCACAACGCATGCAAAAGCACACTGACATACCCATCCACACTGACGTTACAATATAAAGCACATATAAGCACACTGACATACCCATCCACACTGACATACCCATCCACACTGACGTTACAATATAAAGCACATATAAGCACACTGACATACCCATCCACACTGA
>JABJVR010000077.1:916983-980308 GCA_025773905.1 Chitala chitala
TAACCCCTCTGACTAGGGTTACTGGAGTAGTAGCATTCCAACAGAGCCTTGTTCTCGCCTCTCGTCCATTTCCGTCTGGTTCCAGTAGCCCACTTCTCATCAGGGTGCTCTGGTTCCCCAACACCTGACGCACACCTTGTTTGACCGGGTGACATCTGAGTCGGTATGTCTCGTGTTTCTTTGTCTCTCATCATTATATGTGAACCCAGGTCTCCTGCGTGAAAGTCGCATATTATATATATATATATATATATATATATATATGCGGCTGGGTAGGCTGGGTAGCTCAGCGGGTATATATATAATAAATAAATTATCGATACATATACAGTATTTGAATGCAGCAAGTTTTTCACACAGGGCCATGTACCTTCATTTAAAAACTGCATGATGTGTTTATTTGTCTCATCTTTGACTA
Organism: Chitala chitala; assembly: GCA_025773905.1. Classification (NCBI taxonomy): domain Eukaryota; kingdom Metazoa; phylum Chordata; class Actinopteri; order Osteoglossiformes; family Notopteridae; genus Chitala; species Chitala chitala. The sequence goes on from JABJVR010000077.1 coordinate 917,402, forward strand.
ATATTTAAATTTGTTTTATGATCTGAAACATTAAAGTGTGACAAACATGCAAAAAAATAAGAAATCAGGAAGGGGGCCAACACTTTTTCACACCACTGTAAAGGCTATTGGCCTATGTCTTTCCTTCTTTTAAATCAAAGCAAGGACTAATAATACACCAAAAAAAAAAATATACTGCTTTTAAAGATACAAAAAGGTACCACCTCACATCACACTCTGGAACATCTGGACTCACCAGAGACATACATTATGTTTCTGTTTGTGGAATTTGGTTTGGCTTTTTGATATGATCCTTCCAGATTTCCTTCATCACAAATTGTCCCATTTTACTGTGCCTGCCTACACCTGTCAGTGCATTACCAGCTTCCTGACCAACAGACGGCAACAAATATGACTAGGGAAAAATTACACTGCCCACCTTGAGCACCTCAGGGCTGTGTGCTCTCCCCACTGCTAATTTCATTGTAAACTAATGGCCTAACAACACGACCCTCATCGGGCTCATACGGGACAGTTAGGAGTCCGCTTGTAGGATGGAGGTCAATCGCCCAGTTCCTTGGTGGTTTAAATAACACTTTCAAGACTGAGGAGACAGTAGCAGATTTTAGGAGATAGCACACACTGCTGACCTCTGCTGCCATCCAGAACAACATTGTGTAAGCCGCAGTCTTTGAAAAAACCCAGGTTTAATCATCTTTCACAAACTGAAGTGAGAAACCAACACAAAAAACTTAAGATAAAAAGCCCAACAACTGTTGCACGTCCTGTACCAGCTCAGGAAATTAACAAACCACAGAATCTGCTCATGACCTTCTACGTAACCACCGCTTTTTTGTTTTTATTAATTGTTTGCATCTGCAACCACTCAGGAGGAAACTAGCTTCAGCAAACTTCCAGGTCAACAGAGAGGATAAATGGTCTCTGTAGCATCTGTCCAGGATGTACCGTTATCTAGGGTCAAAAAACATGCTGGAAAAATCATCACTGACCTTTCACATGACGTGTTCTAACTGCTCCCCTCTGGCAGGCAGATTAGGGCCCTAAAAATAAAAACCACCTGCCACAGGAACAGCTTTTTTCCCCCGGCTGTCTCAATCATAAACAATCAGGACCTTTTCATGCCACTGCACTTTATAAGGAACTCTTACAACTGCACAGGTTGCACAATACTTTTATCTGGAAGTGCTTCATAGGATTCTCAACATTGCAGTTATTTTTGTCTGCACTAGAACTGTAATATTTGTACAACATTCCTGTACACTCGGGTTTAAGTCTTATTCTATACTTTTCTTTGTTACTGATCTTTTATCATTGCATGTGATAGTAAAGTCCATTGAGAGCTGCTGTAAGCCAAAACAAATTCCTAGTATATCGTCACACCTGGCTGAATAAATAAAACCAAACTGAAGCTAAACCAAAATGAATGGTGGCACACCTATAACAGAGCAATAATTTCTGCATTAAACTTTTTACCATCTTAATGTAACAAAAACCCTACCTAGGAACTACCTTCATTTGTCATAATTGATACTGGTCATATGTACTACCTGTCAAGCAACAAACTGATAACCATCCATCCATCCTCTGCACTGTCTTATCTAATTCAGGGTCATGGGAAGCCTCCCTGGAACCACAGGTTGTAGGGCAGGGGACACCCTGGGTGGGGCGTCAACCCACTACAGGGCGCGTGCGCACACATGCATGCACGGTACAGGCAATGTGCAATCATCAATTAACCTAACCAGCATATCCTTTGGAGCGTGGGAGGAAACTGGAGAACCCGAAGAAAACCCACCAAGCACGGGGAGAACATGCAAACTACACTCACACAGAACCGAGGCTGGAATCAAACCCCAGACCTGGAAGTAGGATAACTTCAAAGATAACAAAAACTCTTCAGCTAAAATTTTCATACAAGTTACAATCAAACTGGTTAACATAATGTTTTGTAAAACACTGAAAAGTATAAAATTACTGGTGGCTGAAATAAAATTAATTTTGATGAGCATCATTTAACATTGAAATTAAAAAAAAAAAAAAAAAAAAAAAAGATGAAGTTTTACAGAGGGTTTCAATACAAAGGTTCCAAATACTAAATAAAAAAAAATAGCATATATAAACTATCAAGAATCTTTTTTCTATACCACCTCCCCAAAGATCAATAAATTCCCCCTTGTCAGGCCTGTAAACTGTAAACTCCCTGATTTTCAAAACTGAATTTCAGGCCTTGTTTGAAGATGTCAAGACCTAATAACAGCCTTTTTGGGTCTTGAATGGTATTGGATACTATGTGATAACAGTACACCATTTTGTAAATTGGTTAAAGAAAAAAAATCCATAGTTTCAAACTGACCTTTGTTAATGTTTGATACTAATATACATTAATTAATTCTCAAAGAATTGCTCTAAAAAGATGTTTTAGCAAAACTGAATTAAAATTGAATTGAATCAGGCACTTGTGAATTGAAAATGGATCAAATTGTGAGATGAGGGCTGATTCCCAGCCCTAGTTGTTAAAATGGTTGTTCCTGGGTTACACTGAGTTGTCATTATAACCATCACTACTTAAAAACAACTAAATCCCAACATGCTGCAATTGTTTCCTTTGGTCTTACCTCTTTCTTCATGTAATTCTCTTCCCAGGCCTGTTTCTCAATCTCTATCCGTTCCTTCAGTGCCTTAATCTCTGCCTGGAAGCCCAACACACACAGACACACACACACACACACAGACACACACAGTCAGTCCATACTTTTCTAGCTCCAGCCTATTCACCACAATCATACCACATATGGCCAGCAGGGAATACGGAGGCCACTCCATTGTTCATGAGACACACTTTAATTAACAAGCCCATCAATAACACAAACAAGGCAACACCATACACACTTGTTTTTGAATTCAAAGGAGAATGTCTCCAGCCCTCAGGATAGTGGTGACGGTTTTTTTTGGCCTGGTGCAGAAGATTACGGGAGTGGTAATTATAGGATTAGCTCTGGGAGGAAGCAGACAGCAACGAGCACTGTACTTTGTGGACCTGGTCCCCATGCCGTACTGTAGTCAGACAGAATAAGGCTGTGTGGGTGTACATGGATGGCAGTAGAAAGGTGTCAGCATCCATGCTCCAGGAACATGTGTGTGCTTGTGTGCATGAGAGGAAGTGCTGGATCACCTGGTGCCGCCTCTCCTGCTCTTCACGAGCCTTGTCCAGCTCCTCGCGCAGGGCTCGCCCAGCTAGGCTGCTATTATCCTCCAGCTGCCTCCGCAGGTCGTCCAGTTCTGCTCGCTGCCTGAAGGTAGAGGCGGAGGCAAAGGACAGTCATTTCTTAGCTTTGGGGGAGGGGGGAGATACCATCTTTCCATCCCCAAATATCCTGGTGTCACTCCCATTGGATCTACTGGAAGCAAAACAAGAATTCTAGCCTCCAACAAGAGCCTGCCCCTCCCCTCCAGGACAGTAACCTGGCTGCCAGCTGGGCCAGTCTCTCCTTTTCCTCAGCCACCTCTTTGTAGAGCCTTCGCCTCTGCTGCTGGAGGGCCTGCTCCTCCTCTTCCAGCTGCTTCTCAAACCTGCAACCAGCAGCACAGTCGCTTGCTCATTGGTTATGAAAAAATTTTCCTGACTCACACATTAATTTCCCCAAACCACTAAACCATCAAGAGACAACTAAAAGCCCAACCCAGGAATCACAGGAACAATGCACAATACAAACCAAACTGCTTTCTCATGTTTCACACGTTGTACTTTTCCCTATGTACCAATGACCTGTATACAGAGAAGTGATAAATTAATGACAAATGGGCACAGACTGCATCTTGGGAAATTGTCTTCCTGTATATTAATTTCTTCCTGGAGTCTCTGAGTATCATTATACCTTTACTTATTAAATTAGTTTTTCTAAATATGCAAATCCTTCCTTGGATTTGAACAGACAAATATTTGGCCTCCAGCTTTTAGTTCATTCTGTAAACCCCAAATCAATCTCCACTCATGCTTAATGAGTTAGATATAGAAAGAACACAGACACACACACACACACACACACACACACACACACACAGACACACACAGACACACACAGACACACACAGACACACACAGACACACAGACCTGTTATTTCACCAACACAGCTAACATGCCTATACAAAGAAAACAGTGCACCCGTGTCAGACAACATTAAAACCTTGATAATAAAGAAATATACTGCATCTCAGTTTAGAAGCAGAGATAAACAACATTGTAAGCCAGCCAAACAACAGTTTGAGAGAGCCCCGAGGGGGAAAAAAAAAAAAAAAAAAAAAATTAAAACTATCATACTATCTCTCACATGACAAAGCCTCTCAGCACTTAAAAAACATAAGGTACAAACACTATTTTTCTATTGCTCAAAACAAACTGCACATTTAAAATATGTGATTTACAGTTTCTATTCTGTCCTCTGTGATATGACAGAAAAACCACCTCCCATTTCCTCTCTGAAAAGGAATCCACTGCGTCTGTGTCATGCTGAATCATCTGACCAGGAAATGTGTGAGACTATGTGAGACACCATGAGTGCGAGTCCCTCAAGACAGCACCTCTCGTTCTTTCTGCCCCTTCCTGTGCCCAGCTGGCTCATGTTTCAGCACATTTCAATGACGTGCTAGCAGCCACTGGGTCAATGCCACCTTAAAAAAAAAAAAAGTCTGTATTTGTACAGAGGGTGGCCTTCATCCTCACAATATAACGTGTCACAGTACTATGTGCTTACACCAACACGATTCTGATTTGTCAGCCTAGTTACATATTATCAGTGCTGAATGCACCCTTAGTTCGGCCTGTGCAACTGTAACTGTTGTTAAGTGTGTTTTCCTTCTGCTAGTCAGGGAGGAGATTCTGGGCTGAGATGGGTGTATCTGAACTCCTCTCAGAGAAAAAGTAATGGTTCAGCAGCACACCCAGGCTGCTCTGTCTTGAACAGATTCTCAGGAAAGGATGTCCATGTCTATGCATAGTGTTCTTTTAGAGTTTAGTGAAATGTTTCAGCCAAATAATATTTCTTTTTCAGCCCCAAATTTATAGCCAAACTTTCCACACTACTACTGTAATTTAAAACTTGAAATGTGAACCCAGATTACCTCCATTTTCACCCCGACAATCTCGCTCATCATGTAATTCAGTTCTGAGAGAGTTTGAGAGATCAGGGAGGTTTGAGTGCTCTATGACACAGCAAAATCCTGAGAGTTCTTCCTTCATGATGCTTACAGCCGAATGAATTCATGAGGTTGTGTATAATGCCTGAAAATGGGTATTTTTTTGAAAATGGATTTTGTACCCCTACATATTAGGACAATTGCAATAAAGAATATTATACAATTATTTATTAGGTTATTAGCTGGGCAGTTATGCCAAATGAGCTGTTGTGTCATAGTGATTCCGACATGGGAACCTTTCAGGCAATCGTTCTGGTAACTGACCTAAATTTACCTTTAAGATACATGTGCACAGAGTAAACAGAAAATCTGCAGCCATAAGGACAGTGTGTATGTGTGTAAGAGAGTGACAGTGTGTTGAAGTGTTCTTGAACATGTATAGGCAGTTTTGCCACACTCAAAAGAAGGCCGACAGCACTTTCAACAACATACAAGTATATCTGCGTATGTGTCCATGCGTTTATGGTGTGCACGTGCGTAGGCGTGTGTGCATGTATGCTCGTACTCCTTACGCTCACCTCTGCTTGGCCTGCTCTCGCTCCCTTTGGCAGCACTCCTCGCGCTCCTTCTCCAGGTGTGCCCTGAGCTCCTCGGTCTGCCTCACGTAGCGCTGGGCAGCACGCTCATCCGCCTGCAGCAGCTCAGCCTGGTGCAAGGCCCGCAGCCTGGACAGCTCCTGCTTGTGCTTTGAGATAAGCTTCTGGATCTCTGGCTCCAGGCCTTGAATGAGCAACAAAATCAACGTGAGACAGTGGAGAAGACCTTGAGCAGAGTCAAACCAAAGATGAGTTGAAGACAGAGGAAGATGGGGCCAGAAAGGGTGATGTGAAGACAGAACATATTACATGGCAGGGCATGAGAGCAACCAGACAATTCTAAGCATTTCTGCAGTCTGCAATTATGAATTGGCTAGGCTGGCTTTCCTGGACTGCGATAGCTATTAACATGACAGAATATGCCAACTGTGTGGAAAACAGAGCCCTTGACCTTCTCAACCACTAAAATCCAGCTGCAAACCAGGCAAGCTTATTGAACTCATGCAAAGATGCCACTGCTTCAGTCACTCTTTGAGCAACGTTAGCCTTTGGTCCAAAGATGATGTTGTCAGATAGTAGCCAACCCTCACTGGGTATTTCGACCCTAAATCATGTCACCCTCCAGTTGGCAGATCGACAGTGATGGCCAACTCACTGCCCAACAACATTTGAACAATAGTGGGGAAAACTTTCTTGTCAAACCCACCCTCATCTCCCACATTTGTGCCTTCTGAAGGACGTTTGGTTTGGTCCTCCTAGCTGTTGCTCACCTTTCACCGTGATCTCCTTGATCTTCTTGGTCTTCTCATCAATCCATTTCTCCCGCCGAATTTTCTCTGTGGCACTCATCAGCTCCTTTAGTTTCTTGATCTCCTGGTTGAGGTGAGAGAACAGGGTTATGGCTGTGTCAAATCATACAAAACACAGCGGAGAAAGTATGAACGTTTCCAAAAGTACTGGTGAACTCAGCCCAGTGATCAACACAGATGACTTTACCGCTTCTCTGACTTTTTCTTCAAAGCATTTCTGCCATGGATACAGCGACAGACACACTCTTATGCCAAGAAAGTACATTAAGAACAACAAGTTGGGAGAGCAAGGAAAGTAAAAGAAAGTTTAAACAATGGAGGATGATGGAAAAACGCAGGCTGATTACACTCGACAAAGTGTTACCTCACACAAGGGACCCAGAATGTGCCACACCTACAGCCAGAAGAAAAGAGAGAGAGAGCCAGATATCACAAAGGTGAGACACAGAAACAAAAACACTACTTATAAAGCATTAGCCAAAACCAAGCCAAACAAGGAAAAGCAATAAGCACAGAACTAACAGAAACAAAACACCAAAGAGTAAGAGCAGGAAAACATGTTCAGGGAACCCACGCTACAAACATGGGGAAAGATGCTGGCAAGTGTACCCTCTAGTGGACACTTGCGACACTGCATGCTCACCAGCTCGTGCTGCTCCTGCATCTGGGAAATCTTTTTCGTATACTTCTGGTCCACCTGTTTCAGCTCACCCACCACGCTCTCGCAACGTTCACTCAGCGCCTTCTTATCATCAATCAGCTGAAGGGGGTGGGCAGGGAAGAGAAAGATGGTGCCAGATTTACCAAACTGAATACAACTATGCACTGTAAATACCCCTGTTCTGCAGCATCTGATGGTACAATCCACAACAAAATGATGAACAATTGTTCCATAAATGACAATTATATAGACTGCCTGCATATTACACTCAAGTTCCCCAGCTACACTTAGTACTAATGTGCACTGAGTGTAAAAAGTGTGCTTTCTCTACTGATACAGAGGGGCAGAAAGAGACAGACAGACAATCCAAGTCAAAGAAAGAAACAGAGCAACATACAGCCAAGCAGACCAATGGGGTTGAAGACAGACAGAAAGTAAAAGAGTGAAAAGAGGAAAAGAACATAAGCAGGTACCTGGTCAATGAAGGCCAAGTGTCTTTGGATTGTAGCTTCATACTGCTCCTTCTGCAGCTGGAAGCTGCGACTCAACTCCTTCTCCGTCTCCTTCACGTGCCGCACCGTCAGCTCTCGCTGTTGAGCCTGGGAAGGGAGGGCAGACACGTACAGGGTAAAGTGAGTGTAGACACATGAACTACAACACAACTGGTAACAAACCAGAGCAAAGATTTTTATGCTGGTCTTCCACCCATTTCCTACAGAGATGGAATGGGTGCCACTTTCTTGACCATCTCCCACTCTCCCTGTGACTACTTTTCACAGCAGTCCATGAAGACACTATACCTTAAAACCCCAACAGAATCCCATGCAAGCTACATGTAATCAATTCACACAAGCACTTTTTGAGACCATTACCAACTGTTAATATTCCTCTTTGCAAGTAGGCAGGTTCTGCAGTTCAATGCCACTCACACTAATCTTAGCCACATACAAACACAAGTCCTGCTCCCATACCAATGCAGTTTGCAGCATGTTGACAGTGCGCTTCTTCTCGTCCAGCTCCAATTTCAGCCTCATCATGGAGCTGGTGACCTCGGCCGCTGTGGCCGAGGCCTGCTCTACGCCTACCAGCTCCTCTTCAGACAACAGCCCCTGAATAAGGGCCATACCACATTAATGCACTGGACATGCAGACGACACTGACCCACAATCGCACAAAAGAGAGATGTCTTGTACACAGTACTTACTGCAACTACAAATACCGAGTGTCATTTCATAGCCCTTTAAAAGCTGCAGCTTGTTGAAAATCTCCGCCAGAAACAACGCAGCCTTGGGTGCTCGTTTATGGGGGTAACATTAGCTGCAACTAAATATCTGACCCAGCTTTTTTCAGGCACTGTATCAGATTACTACCATGTAATTTCTTGCAATCAACCTATAACCATTAATGGTAATTCAGAAATTAAAACCAATCATCCCTAACTAATCAGGCAATAGACGAACTAATGACTAACCTTCAGTTTGAACAGCACAAACATCAGCCAAGGCCAAAAGAAGAACGGCTATATACCCCTGCTGTACCCCTCCCCAGTGCTTCACCTCCCGGTAGGAGCCAGAGGTGACAGAGCGAGGCCTCTCCTGCTCAGACTTCTCCATCTCATCAAGGAAACTCATGATGCTCTGCAGCTTGGCCTCTGAGAGCAGGGCACCGCTGTCCGGTAGGGCCGAGGTCTGGTTCAGTTGTCCATGACGAGCCAGGTTATCAGCCGTCAGGGAACTGGGGTCTTTCTCCTGTGGTGACAGCAATGGGAGGCACAGAGAAAATGACAAGGCAAGTGTAGGCATGGGTTTCAATGTACAAGCATGTTGGCAACATACTGAGTATGCCTAGCAGTGAAGAGTACAATCCACAACTGGCCAGCATAAAGGCAGAGTGCTTACAGAGATCTCATCCTGAACAGTCTCAATCAAGAATCCACTTTGCCACCCTCTAGTGTAGTATTTACTCAGATAATTATAATTACTAATTATAATTAGTAAGAAACAATGAAATATATCAGTTCAAACTACTGCAAACTGTAGGGGAAAAAGTGAGAATAAAAATATTCAACCTGTGACCCTGTACAGAAAAAGCAGTTGGGAAATTGACAGACGGTTGGACACATTCACAATGTAACTGCTGTCCTGGACTGTAGCTAAAACTCACATCATCAATCCAGGCATATTTCTCCTTCCTACAGCTCTTGGGCTCTGACAGCCTCTCAGGCTCCTCCTCTAGAAGCTTCAGGGTGTCCAGCAGGTCATTCAGTGTGGTTTTGGACTGTGTCCTACTGGATGTTGCCCCTTGTTGTTGATCCTCCAAACTGACTGTGCCTTGCAGAAGCTCCTGCACAAGGTGAAAAACCATAAGTGTCTAAAAAGTCCAACCACCAGTCCAATGTGACCATTATTACAAGGGAACAATGCTCTAATGTCATCATTCAAGCCTGACCTAGAGTACAGTGGATCATTGTCATGAAGTCACCAGCCCAATATGGCCGGAGCAGGGGTTCTCAATCATGGATCTGGAGGACCCCAGTGGGTGCAGGTTTTTCTTTCAACCAATTCAGTCATTTTAAGTTGACCACCATTTCAATTAAACATTAATTACATTGTTTATTCTTTGCATTCTTCCTAATGATTTAGATCTGTCTGCAGTTAGATGTCTTAACTTCTTACTTTCTTTCAAAAAATTAAAAGTGAAAATCTTGTACTTTAACATTTGTAACAAAATATATATATGCAGTATGACACATTACAGTAGAAATGCAGAATAAAACAGGAAATACCTGGATATTTAGGCAAGGTGTTGAATTCAAACCAGCAATCACTAATTGTATTCAATTTGCAATAATTAACAGCACAAACAGGTGCCAGTGACAAAGAATGCTTAACACTAAAAATCACCATTTCCCATGCCGAAATCCCCCCCCCCCGCCAACTCAAATCTAATCACATTAAGCTTTTTCTCGCTCCCTTTTGTTTTCTGTAATGGATATTAATGTTCATCACAACATTATATACCCTAGTCCTAAAAAGCCATAAGGTCTATAGCACATTTGACTTATCATGAAAGACTAAATCTGAAATCTTTTGAAATGTAGATTTACAAACAGTTTTGTTTCATTTCAGCCTAGCATTTATTACGTCCCTTCTGTACTCCTTATGGGAAATGCGGAACAAAAAATTAAAGCTAGAGTTATAAAGCTATAAGCCGATACGTTTGTGGCAGATGTTCTACAAAGGCACCACAGGTATGTGTAGACTGGTAGTATTGCCTCCATGCTTTTGTTTTACTTTTGTGTTAATTACAACATTAGCATGAATCAAACAGAACACGAAAAGTAACACAGGAGTACTGAAATATGCTAAAACAAAACATATTTGTACAGACATTTTGCTACATCTTAATACAACAGTTTTAAAATTCAATAAATCTCAGTTGTTTGAAATATAGACTTTCTTCGTAAATCCAACCCTTTACTTATTTGTGAATGCATGTCTGTTTACTCTGATTTTATTGTGGTGTACACAGCAATGTACATAAAAACAAGTTACATCACCTAAAAAAGCCACCAAATGTATTACATTTAAATCTATTCATTTAGCAGTCGCCTTCGTCCAAAGCGACTTACAAATGAGTAAGAGTAAACGTGCGTATTAAAGTATTACGCACTTTATGATTTTTGTTTTAGCCAAAGCCTGCGCTGTTCTGACAAACACATGTCCCATGAGATTAATAAATTAAAGGTATGCTAATGTGATAGTCTTTTTGTACTCTCATGTAGCCTAACATCGTTTGAGCTGGTGGCTCAAAATAGGTCTATAAAAAATTTACCAGTTGCAGCACTAATCAGGAGCAGTGATTTAAGGGATTATTAAAAAGAAATTAAAGATCAAAAGTATACCATAAACTTAAAAATTGTTGTTAACATCAGTAAGTTTCTGTTATGCTTTTTAAATTCTTTTAAAAAATTAATAAAAGGTGTTGAGAATTTCTGTATTGACACAGTGATTTAAGAAAAAAAAAAAAAAAAAAGAAATTGGTTGAAACAAAAACCTGCATTCACTGGGGTCCCCCCCTGGCCTAGAGTACAATGGATCAGAGTCATAGGGAGCTTACCTGACAGCCTCTTCCCTGGGAGGATTCTGGAGACTTTGTCTTTAGGTTGGATCTGTCCACTGAATCACCTGGCACGTTCACACTGGAGTCTGTGCACATCAAGACAAAAACCATTAGATGTCAAGCTTTAATACACACCTATATACAGGAACATCAGTAGCATACAAATACTGACAACAGGAATCAATTACTTTATTCAGAGGGCACTGACACCAACGGCCAGGTAAGATCCTATAACCAATTTGTGATTTCATCTCACAGTTTCAGATTTTCAAATCCCAATGAATATTTTTATGTTATAACCTCTCATTTCATTTGTATTAATTCTTATAGTTTAAATATCTGCAATTCCTTGTGTAAAGCACTTTGAGGCACATTGTTGTGAAAGGAGCTATATAAAATATTGAATTGAATTTCAAACTTGCCCAAATCTCCCTCTGCTCACCTGTGTTGTTGGCTTTTGTGCCATCAGCAGGGACAGTGCTCTTGTTGCTGGCTGATGTCTTGGCAGGTTTCTTGCGGCCCACTTTCCCATTCTGTCTCAGGGCTTCCACTTCCTTTTGTGCTACCCTGTGGACCTCGGCAGCACGCTCTGCTCTCTTCTGCTGCAGTTCCTACATTTACCACCAGAGGTAGTTAATATTATGTATGAAGTCTCCATCTACGGCCATTTCTAAAGTTGTGTTTAAGCCGTATGTTAACCAAAAATCAGGGCTGCTTTAGATGAGAGGAAACCTAGAATGATTCCAAGGGTGTGAGACTTACAGGGGCTCTCAAAAACTAGAAAATATGATAAAATAATTTTTCATGGAGCCCAAAGTCTTTAGCTGCATGCAGGACAGAAGTGTTTCATGAAGATCTAGCCTATAGAACCATCATATGGAAACACAGATACTTGTATAAAATCAAAGAACTTAAATTTAAAGGTGCACATTGGCTTATCACATACAGATGTTATTTTATAGTCTGACTGAGCACACAGTTAAAGTTAAGTTGTCCCACAGGAACAAGACGGCACATAGTAACGGCAAAAATACAACAAAAATATGGTTTTTTCAACACAGTAACAACACAGCACATAACAGCAAGAATACAGTTTCTTCAACACAAGAATACAAGTTCAAATGATTTAAGAAACTGCTAAAAGTCATCAACAAAATTATCTGTATGTACACAATCAAACCAAAACTTGGGAGCACATGGAAAAGGCCCTGCATACCTGCAAGATACAGATTTGGATCACAGAAAGAGTCTGGTTATATCCAATCAGGTAAAATGTTTTACTGATTACTTTCTCTTTCAGAGAAATGAATGTTAACAATTAAGACAATAATTATAAAAGAACACTATATAGAAGAATGAGAGATGTACAGTAATGTGGAAGAAGAAATTGTATTTCAGATATACTATGGAGCATAAAATAAGGAGGGAATTATACATGGACCACACTCCTGTTCCGGATGACCCAGGTGTTGCCCCACACCTTTATGGCAGCAGCCCGCGCCAGTCGGGCTTTTTCCTCACGGATTCGCTTCCTCTCCTCCTCTTTCTTCTTCTGCAGCTCAGGAGACGTCCTTCCATCCTCTGCTTTCTGCTCCCGCTCCTTCAAGACAGGCAATTGCACAGGTAATAAGTAGGAACAGAAACATCAACCCCTCCACCCCTCACCCTATCCAGAATCCTCTGGGGGGTTGGGCCCGGTCTACCTTTTTCTTAGCAGCAAGCAGACGGCGCAGTGCGGCTTCCCCAGCCCGGCGTCTCTGGGCATGCCGGCGATACCACCGCTGGATGGTGATGGCTGCGTGGTTCACCTGCTGGATGAACCTGCAGATGAAGAAGGGTGGAAGGGAGACCAGTGGAAAGGTCATAAAACAGGCCCCAGATCAGCCTCTCTCTCTCACACTTTGGTCCTTAATATCTGAGTAAAAACACCCAGACCAATAAGAAAGCTTCAAATCATTTACTTTATATAAATATTAAAAGTTCTTTCATAAATACACACATTGCTACTTTCAAACTCAAAACATACACGGTCATTTCCAGACACGAAACAGCTGCCTAAGGAGAACGTGCAGCGTACATCTTGACAGCATCCACAGAGGGAGAGAGTGGACTGCAGACGAGGCACAAAAAAGTGCACAGATACATCCACTTGCACGGAGGACGTTACTAGCAAATGAGTGTAGAGTCAGCACACCTCCACAGGCCGATCAATGTGCCTTCCCCTGACTGTGCTCATTATGACTTAGAGCTCTCATCTAAGCAAAAATCCCAGATGTGCGTCATTATTTTCTAAAGGACATTTCTGCAAGCGTGTGACATGTGAGTGGAGTTGCCCTTAAGAGGCAAAAATCTGCAGCCTCTCTCAGCAAGCAGCAAACAACCAGCACAGAGGAGGGGGTGTCGAGGCCCGGGCTAAGACAATACCCACAAAGCTTTGCACAAGGGCCTGACCTCTCAGCTTCTTCCTCAGTGACCTCACGGCGCCGTGGCTGCCCAGAGCCTCCAAATGCAACGTTGTTGTTGGAAGCAGAGGAGGAGAAGTTCTTCTGAGATTTTGTCAGTGAGCTGCCCTCCAAGGGAACATCGTCATTGGTTGTGGCTTTCATGAGGTTGCTGAAAGCAAAGAAAGTGGAGAAAAGGGGGTGTTACATCAGCTAGGGCTGCTGGGGGCTCAAAAATCAGGTAGCAAACAATTTAAAACACCAGCATCTACTGAGCAAGCAGCCATGGTGAGCTTTATTTCTCACATTTAGAATGTGAGAAATAAAGCTCTCACCCTTGGTTTAAGTTTTAAACTGCACAAAAAAACAGCACTATAATGGTAACTTCAACCAGTCTACAACAAACCAAGTGAAACAAGGGAGTGGAAGGCACCACCTACTTGAAGGGAGGTTTCTGATTGGAGCTCTTGGGTGTGAGAGGCTTCTCTGAGTGGTTGTTATGCAGAATGGGTGTGACAGAATTGCCCATGCCACCTTTGTTGCTCCTGAAAGAGCCAGCCAAAAAAAAAAAAAAAAAAAAACACACAAAACACACAGCTAAGGCAATCAGTCCAATAAATTCTTAATGTTTGTCACTTTTAGTGTTAACATGGCCCTGGAAACCGACACCAATTATCCTGAGATAAACTTTATTTTAGGGCAAACATCAGAATTAAAGCAGGACAGGCTGACCCCACTAACTGTGTGTATCAAGCTTTATTCTTTTGCAGTCACAAGCCTATTACAACACTCAACACTTCAGTTATTTCCTGTCTATCATTATCAAAAACAAATAAACATTGACCTCAAGTGACACATCAAAATCTCAGATGGACTTTGTGCAGTATCAGCATGGAGCCCCAGAAATGAACACATGGAAGTCCATAACCCATGCCCCTTACCCTGTTACACCAACCCCCTAAACAAACCAGCAGTAATGGTGCTCCCTAACCTGTTGTTAGCAGTGAAGTTTGCAGCCAGTGATATGCCTGCCTCCCTCTTCCTCAATCCAGTGGGTGAGTCAAGGCTGCCAGCACTGCGAGTGCTAGGGGATATAGGGAAGGGGCGCGGCTGGTCGTCCTGACGAGCACAGAGTGAGACAGAGGCTCAGAAACCAGATGCATAACCAGCTAGACCCTACAGGCAAGGCAGCATTAAACTGACCACCAATCAGATGTGACACCAATCCTTATGCAGCACTATGGGTGCCGTCTGAATCATTATTTAATTGTTCAAGAATGAGTTTATCATTAGAATTGCACAATAATCTCTCACTTCCACAGATTCTTATATGAACAGTAACCCGGTAGAAAGAGCTAAACCATCCTGCTGTAAATGCACAAGGAGCTTTCACTGGGCAAGGATGTTCATGTTAATGGGGTTCAAGGAAAGTGTGGTACATGTAGTGTATTGTGGGATGGCACAAAGTACCAGAATGTTCCAGGTGGTCCGGTCCGGAGAGGCCTTAGTGAGGCTGGCCAGTTTCCTCCTGCCATCAGAACTGCTGTCTAGTAAGGCCAAAAAGTCCTCAGTCTTATCCTCACTGAGAAAACAGATCAGAACAGAAACCCAACTGAAACTGTGCACAAGAGGCTCTTATTTTATATTCAGTGTAGAGCTCAGGTGGTTCAGGGTTCTCCTGTACAAAACTCCCTACATCAAGCCTTGACCACAGTTATCTCTCCCACCTTTGGTGGTCAAATATTTATTTTTGGGAGTAGAAGCTGACAGAAGAAAAAAAAAGCTTTCAGTGCCAGCTAAAGCACTTAGTCCTTTATGATGTATTTCAGGAGGTGTCTGTGGCAGAATTATGAGGCACGCAATTTTTACCGGGGTGAGCCATAAAGAATGGGAGCAGAAGGCAGAGCCAGCCTACAAGTATGGCAGGAGTCCAAAAACCTCACCTTCCTTCAACCTCTCTCTATTTCATTCAACCTTCAAACATGAGCATGACCTACAGAAAACTCAGGGGACACTGACACACCATCCACCACCCCCTGTTAGGAACCTCCCACTGACATCCATGTCAGCGACTTTGTGAAGGTGGGGGTGGGTTGCCAGCTGGCCTACTGAATGGGAACTCACTGACACCAATCTGAGAAGCACATTCCTCTAGTCCGACTTTTACAAGAAAGTTACTGAAAATAAAAGTCTGTAAATAAAAAGCAATTCGAAGCTCGGGGGGGGGGGGGGTATTCGATTTTAGGAAGTGAAGCAGTCCGGAGGAACTAGACAATGAGACCCCTACATTGGTGCAGGGGAGACACACTCACACAAAGACATGCATATACTTATTTAATTCAGCATTTAATGACAGAAACCAGACCTTAGGCATTTCTTCACTATTTGCCAATAATGGTCCCTATTCTGCATACCATTTCAAAAGCAGTTTTTCTCCCCCATCTTCCAGTCAGCCGTTTATGAAGCAGTCGCCGTCTACAACAGCCATTGTGTCAGCATTATGATGGCTGAAGCTTGGTGGGTGTTTTGCAGAGGCAATAGCTGCTCTTCTAGAAAAATATGAATCCATTGGTGACCCTTACCTGATGCTCAAGTTAGCATGCTGGTTGACTTGAGTGGTGCTGTTGGACCGGCGCAAGTTTTTAATGGAACGGGAGCTACCCAGCCCAACTTCAGCCTGTTGTCACAGAAATTTAAAAAATTAATTTACATAAAAAAACAAGTTCCTGCACCTTCACAAAGCCATTTCCTTTCACTCCTTCATTCACCTGCTTCATTTCAGTTACTAGGTGATCTTATCATGAACTGTCATCATGCAAATAGATTAAAATGGGCCTGTTATAAAATTATAATAGGGGACAACCCAAATATCCAAACTGAGGTTTTCCATAAGCAAAACATGCACTAAAACAGAGAGTTCATTCTAAGAGCATTGTCTACTCTAACACCTACCAGCGTGTTGCGCTTGCCCCGGCCATCACTAGCCACGGATACAGACACGGAGCGAGACAGGTGCTTTGTGGGCGAGGCGCTGCAGGGCCGACGGGACACAGTGAGCGGGGAGCCAGTCAGGCTGAGGTCCAGAGCTTCTGCTGGGGGCCCGCTGGAGATGGAGGCAGGACTGCGGGTTGTGTGCATTCTCAAGAAGCCTCAGTGAACTGAAGTGAGTGATAGAAAGAGAGACAGGGTGAGATGCAGACACTCGTCAGATATTAGTCCTAACGGCAACTGCATTCTTAAAGTGGAACAGCTGTCTCTGCTGACCTTGGTGCAAAAAAAAAAAAAAAAGTGTTGATTCATAACTGACTTTGCAGCAACTTTTTTTCCCCAATACTAAAATCAGACAAGGATTCTGAAACACAATAAACTACAATCGCAAACAGACCACTTCAGCTGCACTGGTGAAAAGGCTTGTATTTATTTTCACACCAGGAAACAAGAAAGTGGGTTCAGCTTCCCGCTCGACTCCTTTCCAAGCATTCGCTTTCGGTTCGGTGCCCCAGCCGCGAGTGGACTAACATTTGGGCTGATGTGTTTACAAAGCATCCAGAAGCATGGATAATTCATGTGACACCGCCCTCCACGGAATCGAGGAACGACAAAGGGCGCAGAGCCATGACCTGCATCTTGAGGCGCCAGGGTCATCGGGGTTTGGAGGAGGGGTAGCGGAGACACAATACGTTCGTCAGTTTCACGGGACTGAAACTGCACAGTAAGAGCAGCGTGGGGGCCAGCGCGAGCCCAGCCGCGAGATGAATGACTGTGAAACTGGCTCAGTACTGAATCAAGCCTTGCAATTTTAAAAGATGCAGGTAACACCAGTCAATTTCCTCGAAAGTCCCATTTTTTTAGCACTCGACGTCCTACAAGCGTAATTTTCTGTCCCAGTGTCAGATTTCACTTGCACGTCAGGACATCTGGCGGTTTTAAACAACTGCTTTACAAAGGCAAAGCTTACACGTTTGGTACCGATTCCGCACAGCTTAACTAAAGCAGTCGGGAAAAGAACACCTTTTATTAGAACAGTTTCATAAAATATTGGTAACAAAAATACCAAATTGTACTATGCAGTTTTTCTCTAAGAGTGATAAAAGTTCGACTCCGCAGGAAGCTACTGCTGTTGTATACTAAAGGTCATATAGTTGATACCTTAACTCTGCAAAACAAATTACAGTACTGGTAACTGCAAAACAGTAAATTGCTGACAACTTTGCGAAAATGGTCCGGTTAATAAATATTTTACATAAACATCAATCAACCTTTTATTGACAAACTTTTTCAAACTTTTCACCCGAGTGATTACTACCTATACAAGCTTGTTAAGAAAAAAACACGTTAATCACAATGGCCAAAAAGCAAAACCTGACAAACGGTCATAGTCGCCAAAACCAAAATCAACTTACCAACTATGTGATTCAGACGATGACAGTTCTCCTTTAAAAGCAATTTTAAGTGCAAACGTGAACACAAAATCTTGCTGCCACTGATCAATCCACAGCAAAAATCAATCTTTCGACAAAATATTTCAAATTGTTTTTTTAGATCATTAACTTGTTTTCATATTACCACTTGTTTTTTCCACAATCACTGACCATTTAATGCGACTGTGACAATTTCTATGAATTTACCTAACTAAAATTAATGCCCTCGATAGCAAAAAAATCTCAACATAAGATAACAGATAAAATATTTTATCCACTTAGTTTAGGTAATATACATACGAATAAATATACTGAAGTAAATAAAAAAATGAAATAAAATGTGCATTTGGCTTCTGACCTGTGTTTTAGCTGCACGTAAACGCATTTAAACAAAATGCAACGATATAATAAATGTTAGGTTACTGACAAACCCAGTTTTACCAATCTCAAACCAGTCACTAGCTACACAGAGGTAGCTACTAATCTACATAAAATCTAAAATGTCATACCAGCTACGAGGATGTTATTTTGTGCAAAAAGAAATAAAAAGCATATGTACGAAACTACATAATCGCACCAGATTCCCACCTAAATAAAAACAAAAACGGGTAACCAGTCTTTAACCGGCTAACAAGCTATTCAGCTAGCGCCAGGTCCCGAAGAAACAAACGTTAAATTGTTGTTAAAATATCTTGACCAATTAGCCGATTAATTTCGAAATGATGTCATACTAACAATGTATACATACACAGTCACATTAAAAGCTCGACAACAGTAATAGTTGCAGCCACTTCTGTACCCCTCATGCCGTTATCACCAACACAAGAGCACAAATTGACAATGAGTCGCAACATCTTCTCTGTAGCAACGAGAAAACACTGAGGTCCCGCCTCATTTGCAGCTGTGATTGGCTTAAGAAAGTTACTGTGGGCGTGACATAAGATACAGGATAGGTCAACTTAGAATATACATCAACATGCGTGCCTCGAAGAGGGACTTCTCCAAACCAAAGGGTTGTATTACGTCGAAACAAAGGGGCGTGTCGGTAAGTGTGCGGGACAGAGGGCGGCAGATGCTGTTCTCGAATTCAGTTTAACGACTCAGTCTTCTTCTGATAAACCATTGATTAGGATTCCAAGCTCTACGTTTTTTTAAGCAGTGTTTAGTCTTTAACGATTCATTATAAATAACTAATAGGTTTTATCTTTTTTTTATTTTTAACCAGTTATTTTTCCGGGTAGATTAGAAAAAATGAATTAGGTGACGCCAATGTATCAAAGCAACGTAACAGAATTCGTCGTCAATTTAACAATTTCATTAGTTAATTTTCAATGAACTACTCGTAGTCTTAAATTTCAGCAACCCATGAGCACAGGTTGGCACACTACAGACAGCAGCCAGTGCACTACAGATCACTGGTACACATTTACACAAGTTGGGGAATTCAGATGCGCGCGCACGCACACGCACACACACACACACACACACACACACTCTGGAGCTGCATTTTTCTGGACAGTGGTGGAAGCCAAAACAGCTGGTGGAATGATGACATAATGCTAACCAATGAGCCATCGATATTGTCCAAAATTAAAAATATAGTCACATTATTATATATTCATGATTTTCATCAGTACCATATTCATTCACAGCTGCTTGTGTTGACTGGCCAGTAAAAATTTGACTATTGATTCCAGACGTACCAGTTATGTAGCCCTCACCTTGGTTTTTAATTAATTAAAAATTAATTAATCAGTAGTACAATCTGTGCAGAGCTACTCTCTTCACAGTGAAATGGGTGGGCAGCAAATCCAGCACAGGAATGCTGGAACGTAAATCTGGACAAGTGTATACCAAATCCAGGCAAACTGCTTCCCAAAAGCACCTAAATAAGTAACCAAATGGAGTAACCAAAGTTCTTTACAATTTCATATTTATTAAAAATTGAATGCTGAAGCAAAAAAAAAAAAAAAAATCATACTGAAATAACAGCAAACGTTCATCATACATCCTTAAGAATACATGTGTAGGAGAGAATCACAGTTTCACAGAGATTCTGCAGGGTCCTGTTATGTACAGTATACACCCAGAAATGTAAAGTGCCTCACCTGCCTGTTGTCTGTATTACATGGGTATATGTTAAGGCTCTACATTAGATTAACTCTCCTTAAAACTAGGTATTACAAAAACAAACAGGTTTTTCCACTGTGCTGTATTGCCTGCAGAAACGTAGGATACATTTACATATGAATGAAGCAGTTATTTTAAAACTAATATTTTACACAAAAAAATCAGATTGTTAGGCTGTTAAAGAGTCAGATTTTTTTCAAATATATGAGACATTCTAGTTTAATATGCTTATGCCATTGGTTTGTTTTCAAGTAAATACTTTTTCTATTACTCAAAATGCTCTTAGAATGTAGGAGATCAAAAACTTACACAGGAAAATAATTTAAATTCAGCATGTGAAAAAAGGTCTACAGCACACCCTCCAATTATCGCTTGAATTCCACTGCAAGTCTCCAGATCTCAGGACCCTTGTCAAGAGTCAGCTCATCTGAGAGGTCATCCAGGCCTGGTAAGGCTGGCATGTTCTTCTGCTCAAGATGGGTCTCCAGGGTGGACCTAATGCTGAGGATGGGGGAGGGGTTTGGAAAAGCACCAGTTAGTGGGGCTATCTTTTGTCCTCACGGCATGTGCTGCTATTCAGTCTTGCTGCCAGCTGCCGGCCCAGCCCGTGACCCATGCTATAAGGAGGGGTGCTTATGGCAGATGGAGACTGGGAGGGGTGCACCCAAGGGTCAAAACATCCCCAATCCCAAGAGACATGCACAGACATTTCAAGCATGCCTTTAGACTAGAACTAAGCTGCACAAATCTTAAATAAAATCCTACTCATAAACAGTTAAAATTCTGTTGGAAATTCAATCTGGAAATAACAGATCAATTAAACTAGAACAGGTTGGAATAAAAGCCATGCTTTTTTCAGCACTCCTGAAGCACAGCTACTTTTGGTGTAAATAGAAACCCATAAAACAGCAACACAAAACAAAGATCAGTAATTACTGTATCCACCCAGTGCATACAAGCTAGTGACCTGTGACTATTCTCCCCATTTACTTCCAGTGCACAAAGACTGGTTACCAGTGGTGACTATCCACACTTACTCCCAGTGTGCAGGAAAGTTCTGTTCAGGATTGGCATTGCCTGTCTTTAGGAGAAGGATTTCATGTAGCTCTTGGTACAAGGTGTGTACATCGGTGACCGCAAGGAATGTCTTCACTTCCTTTTGTTCTGCACTGGTCAGTTGCTTCCTGTATTCTGCAGGGAGGTTCTCAAAAGGGTCCTGGACAGAAATGGCCTGAGATTTTACTTACACACACACACACACACACACACACACACACACACACACACACACACACACACACACACACACACAGCTGTGGTATGATCTGACTCTCCATTTACTAGATAAAAAAGAAAAGCCTTCACTCAGTCAAACCCTGGTTTAGTTAAAGGTGAAATTTGCTTAAATATCACTTTCCTTTTTTCATTATATTACATTTACTGTATTTTACACTTAGAATCAAAAGTCAAATTTGTCCTACATGATCTGAGATCAGTAACTTGATTCCAAAAATTCCTTTGAAGAGAGTATCAATAGTAAATGTGTCCTGAAGTAATAGGGGTCAGAGGTCAGTCAAAGGGTTGCCTCGTTAATGACTAAACAAAGGCAATGGTGATGGATGGCTTTTTGTTGTATTAGACGCTGTCTTTTTATAAGTAAGGTTTCACTGAAACAACAGGACAGTGAAATAATTAATGAGAAACGACCAGTCCAATATACTGATGTAGCAGAGTAATAACCACTACGTAAAGCCCTGTTGTGAGGACAAGAGTATAATTAATCCCCCAAGCGAGGGACTTGAGCCTTTAGCTCAGTGACTAGTGTTCTTGTCCGGTAAATCTGCACATATTAAAACTTTCAGTTTCAATCCAGCCGGGTTGCCCCCATTATACTTACTACCATTAAAAACAGGGTTTTTAAAACTGGTGAACTTTATTTTACTTGGTAAGAAAATTATGTAACAACTTACATGATCCCTGCAAAGCATCAGTTCAGACTTCCAGCAGGTAAGCACCTGCCAGACAGAGGCACAGTGTTCCAGCCTGATTTCACCCAGAGCCTCAAAGAGGAATTGGGGGGACAGAAAGATGTCATAGATTAGATGGGCTGTGCACAAAAGGAAGGATAGTGTATCTCTGAATCCATGGATTCAACCTACCATGATTGGAAATATATATAAGTTCCTAAAAGTAAAACATGAATTTGCTACTTGCCAAGGTACTTAGTATGGAGCTAAAACAATATCAAATATAAATGTAAAATCCATAAACGTGCAGAGCCGCAAATGTGTATAACACAATCCACAAATAAATGTAATGAAGTACTATAATACAAATATACATACACTCACAAATGCTTGTAATGTATTCTACAAATAAATACATCCATTTTTTGTTTCCAGTTTATTTGACAATATCGTTGTGTGTTTCTGAATTCTTTCGCATGCATTTGTGAATTTCATTTCACATTTGTGGATTCCTTTGTTTGCATTTGTGAATTTTTTTTTTTTATTTTATTTTTTTTTTACTTTTGAGACTGTTGCTCCGTGTCGTAGATCACAAATGTGAGCAGAGTGTGATCTCTGCGAATATGAAAAGGACTAATGGCACTAATCAAAAAGGAAGTTTTTTTCAGATATACTGTTACATATTTAAGAATGCACACTCTTTCATTAAGACCTTTGATTTTATTTCTGATGAAGCCCTTTTGTTGAATATTTTATACACTTCTAAGCGGTAGTGTAAATGAAGTGCTGTGAGGCCATGTTGTACCTTGGCCACAGTTCTGGAGATCTGCTGCTTCATCCTTAGCGTGTTTATCAGATAGCCCAATAGTGTATCACGGGGTTTGCCTCCCACCTTTGCCAGGAAGCGCAGGGCAACTTCCAGGGCAAACACAGCATCGCACGTGTCAGAGAAAGATCGGAGAATTGTTCGCATGGCCGCGCACACTGATGCCTTCAGGGATTCCTGGATGTCCACAGTCAAGTTCAGAGGTCAAATTCATGGTCAGACGCAAGGTTAGAAGTCTCTATTATGGTCATACTCAAGGTCAGAGGTATGGCCATATATTGGATTAGATTAAGACAAACACATGAACATAAGTGATTACACTTAGCAATTCATTTGAAAAAGGGGAGGACAGGCCACTCACCTGGGGAATCTTCTTTCTGACCTCTGTCAGGAGCATGTAGAAGTCTTGCAGCTGCCTTTTCACATACTTAGCAGTGTCCTGCAGAAACCACAAAAACACCACCATTTCCAAATGAGATTTCACCAAGACCGATTTCAATCTTGAGTTTCCAGTAACTGAGAAGGCAGGAAGACAATTAAGTCTCAGCAAGAAATGGTCACCTGTAGCCCACCTGAAGCTGTCAGAAATTCCCTTTAACAGCAGATTGTTTTTTCAATTTCAAAAGCTTTTTCAAGGCTTTTCCAATTAGAATTCTTAAGCTAAGTTTTCATGTAGCTATGTAGTCATATCTTCTTAAATAGATTTTATACACAAAATTCTAGTATTTGTCATATGTTGCAGAATAACAGTTAATACAGAAGTCCAAAATCAACTATTTCTGTTTTGCCAAAATGCAAGGTGGCAAAATGTTTCCCTGTTTTCCATAAGGAGGCAGACTTGATCCTACCGCCTGGATGAGAGGCTTTCCAGAGATGAAGCGTCGAGCGAGCTCACTCTGGATGGCCAGCAGGTCGTAACTGCTGGCCATCTCCTTCCCTTTTCTCAGGGTGTATTGACAGTGTGCCAGTAACATGGGGAGGAGCTCCTGCTCAGGGTGGCACAAAACCAGCTGTGTCTCAGACACTCCCTCCAGTGGAATGCTGTAGTCACTGCAGCAGAAAAAAAATGTGTTTTACACAGGTAACTGTCCACATTACTTTCACAATCTATTAGACAAAGTATTGTATGTACACCATTCACATTCATTGTAGCATTATTTGTCACACACAAAAATATGAGTACATACACAGGCATACATCTGTGTCTGTTGACATGTATATATACATATAAAATGTCATAAGTAAAAACAGTAAACATCCAGGAATAAAATTATAGGGAAATAAATTAACATCAAAAACAAAAAAACAAAATATTGTTATCCAGCAAACACACAGGTCAGCTATCATCCAGGACCTTTTTTTTTTGTCTGAATTTTCTGAAACATTAGTAATATGGTTCCACAGCATCCATATGTCATAATTGGAGGGATGGCAGGAATACAGACCAATCCTCCTGTAGGCTCTGCTGTCTGGCCTGTCGGACCAGGCTGTTGTGGGTCTCGGACAGGAAGTCGATGAGAGCACCAAGGCAGGACCCTGGTCCTTGCCGGCTCAAGGAGAGAAACTCCCTTGGGCTGTCCATCGTTAGCTCTGTTCTACAGAGCTTTTCTGACACGCCCAATTCCACTGTTCACAAAGGGGAAAAAATATTAACAACGATATAAACTATTGTAATTACACATTCAATATAAACTGAGAGCTCAATTAAACTGACATGACATTTTATGTGGCCTGTGGCAAATATACATCTGTTTCTCTTAACACTTATTAGCTGTGGAGATGCTGTTCCCATCTTTTTCAGCTCAAGCTCCATGCCAATGCAACCTCATTTGTTGCATACAACCTGTTTTATTTAACACACACACACACACACACACACACAATAACAGATAACAGTCCCTGAATCACTCACAGCTTCTTGCCATTTCCATCCTCAGCTCATTCCACACCTTTATGAAAAGCTTCACTCTAGTAAGCAACACCTTCTTCTGGGGATCTGCAGGGGTAGATGACAGTAAACTCTTCAGATCGGGCAGAACATGAATAAAAACTCAGAGCAAAGTTACCGCGTCACTCTCTCTGGGATAGGACAGGCTTTGTGACTAATTTTTTCATGACACTGGACAGCATCATTCACTAACCTTGCTAAATTGTAAAATTCTATCATATCTTTATGAACTCCAAGGTTCATAATTAAATTCTGTTGTCCCCTTGGTTTAATGTACAGTCAAGACAAAATTTGGGATACATTCGTAAAACATCCTTATGCATTTTGAAGAAATTTTATCAGTTTTACAAAGGAATATCTGCATCTAAAATGCTTTAGTACCCTTTAAAACTTGCTCACATTCCCCACTGTCTTGATTAAACACCACAAATGGTAAAACACAGCTTCCAGGTTTTACAACAATTATGACGATCTGTCATGTCTGCATTTCTGTGGGCTTCTCCTGTACACATTACACAGTATAGTAACATGTTTTCCACAGTGACATACCTGTGGGGATCTGCTGCAGTACCTGCCCAATAGTCTGTGATGACCCCGCCTTCATCACCGTGGGAATCATTCGCAGTAGGTCTGACTGCAGGGCAGCCATGTTGGGCAGGTGACACAGCTGTTTTATGCACTGTACCTGAATTAGCAGAAGTATCATATAATAAATTATAATTCTGTGTCGTAAAGCCAGTGGCTATAAGACATAAGCACTGTGTTATGCCTCCAGAATGACACAGTGACACAAACATGGTCAGAACAAACTCTGCCTAGGTAATCAGACAGTGCATGACACACTTTGATTTTGATACTGTGAAACACAGACACCAGGTATCATTCTGTGAGGTTATATTCCATGCTGTCACACACAGACCAGCTGTCGCTCTGTAATAGTGACAGTGTGTGACATTGTCATTCTAGTATTCTGTAACACAGTAGCCAGCTGTCACTCTGTAACACTGAGATTATATGCCATGCTTTCATTCTGACAGTGTGTGACACACAGATCAGCTGTCAGTCTGTAATAGTGACACTGTGCAATGTGTGTGATGTGCTGTCATTCTGGTACTCTGTGAAACAGAGACCAGCTGTCTCTAACCACATACTAGGTGCTGAGATCAGAGCATCTGTTCACTGTTGTACTCATGTTAATGTTCATTCTTGGTTAAATAGTCTTGGTAACGACAATGGTCAGAGTTTACTGGACCACAGACGACCTGTCATTTACCTTCCTAATAAAGAGTGAAAGGAGCGGTACTAGAGTCCGCCCTTGATTTTGATCCAAGTACTGAGAGAATTGTTCTATGGTTAACATCTTAGAAACATTCCAGAAGGAAGAGTGGTTAGTGGGGCACGCAGGTGGGACGGACAAGAAAGAGCTGGGGTCCCCATAAAGCACCCCCAAAAGGGGGCTGCCACTCAGGTTGTCATCAGCACTGATCTGCTCCTGTGCCCTCCTCAGCTTTGTGTCCAATCCCTGGGGAGGGCAGAAAGAAAAAGGGGGGAAAAATAGGCACTAAAATACAAAAATGTCATAGGGAAAAACCAGGTTTCAAGATATATGAGGTGAAGATTGGCTTGACCTGTTTATTCCCTTTAGGGGCAAAAAACATGTAGTACACAGCATGCAAAATAAAACAAATTATATTTCCAGTGCTGCCCTGTGCATCTGGTTTTTGGTCTAGTCAGCCTCCTAATTAATCAAGCATAATTAGGCTGCATTCCAAATGTCACTAAACACATGTCAGCATTTCTAAATGTGACTGTGAGCATATTATTAATTTATTTAATTTTTAATATGTTCAAAAATTAAGGGCAAGTGAGTGATTAATACAGTTTTAATATAGTTTAAGTGCATGCATCACAAAATGTCTTTAATTGGTCAAAAGAGCCCAGAATAAAAGATACGCGTTATTCTTGGTATTCACAAATATGTCAGGCACGTAACGTGTAACAGACATTACTGTACAGTTCACACATAATTATTTTATTCATTAAGAAACTGGCTGGATTTTATAGCACAGTTAAAAATGTTTGTAGCTATAAGCATTCTTTAGGCATGCACTTTATACAGGCGTTACTGAAGCGAACACATCAAACAGATCTTGTTCCACAAAGGCTATTGTGTGGTTACAAAACACACAAATGCTATGTCAAAAAGATCACTACCTCCTGGTTCTTCTAACCTAGAGACCCAGTGTGGAGCATAAAAATGAAATTTTAATAAATCTGTTCTGGGTTTCTTTTATGTGCTATTTTTCCCCATTAAGGAATTATACTAGACAACATTTCTATTAGCTAATACAAAATAATGTCTCAGATGAAACTGAGACCAGAATACATACACTAGTTGAAAATGCCACCATCTCACCTTTATCACTGGGTTGATAATGGATTTACAGATGAGCTGCTCCCACTGTTCCCGTGCCTGGCGAGAGGACAAGACTTCCCCCTGCTGCTGGGAGTCTGAAAGTACAAAGAAAACCAATGTCACAAGACTACTCTAGAAAATAAAATGATGACTGAATGACTGACAGGCAATGGAAATGTCTTCTGCAATGACGCTACAAACCTGCGGCGTGCTCAAGGAAAGCGTGGAGGACCAGGTGCATGGCAATGGCTGTGTGTTCCATGTTCTGACCCAATGACCGGCCCAGAACCTCCATGTCCCTCTCCAGGTGTGCCCACAAAAACTCCCGAACATGCTGCACTGGAGGCTGGATCATGCTGCTGATCCCCTTCACACACAAACACGTGCGCACACGTGCACACGCACACGCACACACACACCTATTTACATTTCTATACACCTTATGTACAAAATAGGTGGCTTAATGCGTGGGACATCAGGCTAGGAGATGGAAGTCTCCCAGCCCAGTCACCACATGTCCCTGAGCGAGACACTCTATGCTAAGTCCCTGGGTGCCAAAAAATGGCTGCCCACTGTTCTCCCAGGGGATGGCTTAAATGCAGTGAACAAATTTCTCATGGGGGGGACTAATAAAGGATTAATAAAATAGAAAATAACTGAGGAATGCCACAAGACACATGGTAATTAGTCAAACAATCTACTCTATTACTGCTTAACTGTAAAAATGATTTTTTCTTAAAAAATTACATGCTCACAAGAACTGATATGAGGCATGTCGTGCAGAGATAAGTAAACGGTCTTCAGAGAACTTGCTTCTTCACCCTCATGTCCGTGATGTGTAGATGTGATGTGTTCAGGTGGGAGGTACTCACCTGGTGATGCCGCACACTCCCCAGCAACATGGCCAGGTGGGTACAGAAGCGAATGACACAGGACGCAGTCATCGTTAGCTGCCTTTCTGGTGCGTCTGACCTGCGACTTGCTTCTCCCAATGTATGTCCTGTCCGAGTCCGATCCCCAACACTGCGCACAGTCAAGGAGTGCTGTCAGTTCACTGGAGAGGAACTCCTAAGAAAAATGTCTGGGGCCTCATTTATCAAAAGTGCATACAAACATATTCATACATACACAGCATGTATTATCATTTATAAACGAAGTGTGAGTTTTATCAATATGAACATTTATTTAAGAAGGTGAGCAAGCGTACACACAGGTCTGACCGTGCGTATGAACAACCACCAAGTGATAAAACAGCAAACTGTAAGTGCACAGGCAGCAGTTTGTTGTAGGAACTAGTTTATCCAAGTGGTTTTTCCATCTTTTATTCTCTTGTCAACCGGAGAGGGTAAAACAAATTTATGTGTTATTTGAATCAAAGGAAATCTTTTAATAATGTGGACATAACAATTGTATAAAATGTATTAAATTTTGACATAATATCTGAAGTTAATTTGTTTCTGCCTGATTGTACGCAGCATTAAGAAAAAGACTCTTTCCAAAAAAAATCTTAAATCTACCCAGTGGGGGCAGCAGGCGACACAGTGGTTAGGGACTTGATATACGCCATACCTAACAAGATTGTAAAATACCTGAGAAATTAAAACTTGAACTGGCAAACCTTGTGTTTAAATATAATCAGCTCTAAATCCTTAACCATGTGGATGCCCTCATCAAATCTGTGGACAATGCTTTATCCCACATTATGCCACAGGTTACATTGTATGTGAAATTTACTGTATGTACAGTGCAACACAACCAGTGCCCCTAAGATAACATCCATTTCTAGCCAAGAACCTACATTTACATTTTACACTGTTAATTCAACTACATACTTTGGCACGTGATGCTAAGAAAATGATAGAGTATCATGTGACCTGTGTGCCATGGTGAATCCTTCCACTGGATTGTGATTAAGACCACCAACTGGAGCCTTGCAATCCGCACAACGTGACACCTCAGTTGGCTTTGTGCACTAGTAGAAACAAGGACATATTAAAGAATAGAAACGTTAGTTAAGGATGAAATCCTTTTCCAGGTTTGTTTATAACCCTCCTCTTCCCTTTTAATGTTTGTCAATACAGGTAAATAAAGATAAATCATACCTCTCCAACAAAGCAGGGATGACCATTCATACAAACTGAAACAAAATCAAAATGGTATTGTGAGGAAAATGAGTCAAACGTCATATGTGACCTTTTGCTGAGTTACAAATCTAGTACAACAGCCATGCAGTGCTTCTGAGTCAGAGGTTTCTCTTGCAAGGAGACATTAAAAATAAAAATTAAAAAAATCACATAAAAGGTATCATATCCTCTCTCCAACAGGCTTTAAATACAAATGTATTTACATAGTGTGCAATTTTATAGAATATTAACAGAAGGATTTATAAATGGAAGACATAAAACAGTTCTTTTCTTTTAGAAAAAAAAATTCTTTTGGGATCTAAGGCCAGCTAGCTATGTGCTATACTTCAGGATGACATAGTAAGGAAAGTTACATCAGTGGTTTAGTAGAGCAAAGCACATTTCTGTACACATTATAAGGAAATCCTATATCAATGGAAAAGAGGAAATGGTTAAAACCACCAATCATGCACCAATCATGGTCACGTTAGGTCATCAGATATTCAGCACTTATACTGCCAGTTTCAGATTAGAAGACGATGCTCACAGTACATCTGCACCCGCTCCCGGACCAGCCACTGTGCTGCTTCACTGGTGTGGTCGTCGGGCATGGTGGGCAGGAAGGCACCCTTGGGAGAACACATGAGCCATTCTCATCTATGGTCAATAAGGCAGCTACACATTTACCAAAGACAGGGCCTACCAGATGATCATCTGGTCATATTCATAAACCATGTCCAGGTGAAAAACCTAAACTCTTCAGATTAATGAATGAAAACTGTCATTTGAAGGTTCATAATTTAAGTTCTACTCCATACTAAAGAAATGCTGCACCACCTTGTTAAGGTACAACAGAATTATCTTCATATTTAAGCTTAAGTCCATAGTGCAAACCCCTTCATGGGCTGGGAGCCTTACCGTCATGGACTGGGGCCGAGAGGCTATCCGATACAGTGGGGTCAGCAGGTGGCCACCGCTTTGAAATACAGCGGCGGCGTGGACAAGAATCTCCAGCAGGGTGCGCCTCTGAGCAGGCATCTCTGGGGTGAGGCGCAAGGGGGAGCCCTCTCCTCCCACTTGGTTATGCAGTAGGCCGAGACACAGGTCACAGTGGGCTACAGGAAGCGCTCTCAGAAAGTCCTTAAGCACAGCTATGCTCTGAAGAACAGGATGCACAGGGAATACAGACCTTATAGCATGTTTGCAGAGGAGTCTGAGCATAGTTCATCATGCATGCATACAGCAATACTCTGCAAACAGACAGTGCATCTGTGACACATGGACATTATTTACATATTTCTGTGCCCACTTCATATCCTTAATTTTACTGCATTATGAAGAACCAGCATTACAGAATGTTCCTCCTCACCTCTGCACTCAAAAGTGAGACACACAGAATTTGCTTCTATGCAAACTGGACTGTGGGAACACAGGTGTACATCTAACTGCTTTCGGCTGTTTTGTGCTTTTACAAATAAAAGCACATAATATCACAAAATGTTACTAATCAAATTAACTATGTATACATTAGTGTAAAGCACAAGTGTGTCAGTAATTGT
The DNA here is from genome assembly GCA_025773905.1 of Chitala chitala. NCBI lineage: Eukaryota > Metazoa > Chordata > Actinopteri > Osteoglossiformes > Notopteridae > Chitala > Chitala chitala. The sequence goes on from JABJVR010000077.1 coordinate 948,555, forward strand.
TTCATGGTTCATTTTTTAGGATGTGCAATCTGTATTAGTATAGCTTCCTCTCAGATGTTCCACACAATGCTGCTCTCACAAGGCACTTCTGGTCTCTACTTGTTCCTGGTCATGTGGATTCCAAGAGAAATCCAACAGACACAACTGTATGTGCATTGTTAGTACTGGGTCCGAAGTCCAGGACAGCCCCAGTCCAAAACATTTTATATCATTGTACACAATCAACTTTTGGTGGAATACCCTGTTATGAGCTTTTGACCTGTACAGATCACTTTAGTTACCTGCTCTGTGGGATGTAGATCCTGGTAGTCAGTTACTTGGTGGCAAGTGACCTGGCGGTACAAGGCCAAGGACAGGAGGACATGGGTTACGGCAGGTGGGACGTCCAAATTCTGAAACAAAAGGTCAGAGTTGTTGTGGGTGAGAAGGCAGTTGTTTGTGGGTCAGTTAGAGGCAATTGCCAAAAAAAAGACCGCATACATCACGTTAAAAGTATTATCGGAAAAAAACTAAACAAAAAACATGTAGGCCTTCAGTTAGTTTGTTGTAATGATCAAGGGTTTATTGCAGATATCACGTTATTTTGACACCCATGACCCTGCAAAGGATATGTGGTTGGAAAACGGATGGATGGATGTTATTTTGATAGAATATGCATTTTTGACAAGATGTAAAATGATTGATAAAAGTTATAAAACACTCAATATGGACATCAGCTTTTTTGTGTATTATGTACATTACCCCAGGTGACAAATGTCTGACCTTCAGACTGGAGCTGAGGACATCAGCCTGTGACTCCAACAGAGCCTGGCCCACTGCATTCCGCAAGACCAAGTATGGCTGTGCACAGCACAGAAAGTGGTCCACATAGCTGTGCATCACATCCTGAAGAAGCAGGCAAAGAGGTTGACGCAAAATCAAAATCAAAACCATACAATGCTGTCATTGCAACAAGCAAAGCCTGCATGTGCCTTGGTGCTGTGGAGGTCATGTATTTTACTCAGGGTTCCTTACCTGCAGCTGGAGCACTTTCACTGGGAAGATCCAATTCCAGGAAGCATTGTGCATTAGGGTCTGCAGGTAGTCCAATCCTGTCACCTGGTGGACAGCCCTGAGCAGGTAGACACGGTGCCAGTCGTTCGTGCAGTATTTAAACACAGCTCTCACCTCCTGCAGAAACCTCTCTTCCTGCTCGACCAGGGAGTCTAAGTGCGGTGAGACGTAGACAGAATCATTACGCTGCTGGTCTTCTGCACCTAAACTAGTAAGGGCTCACATTTCCAAATTCACATGCATACTTTCAACAGCACTACATTTCAACTGTTTAACTCCACAAGTACTCAGTAATAGTTTACTGAGTGCAACAGGCTTGGGTGTATGACAATAAAAACTTTATGCCAACCGACTATGGGCTAAACAAAGTCGCATACTGTGCATTATAGAATATCCACATCTTGCTTCATTTGAAGTGCTTGGTGCACAACCCTTGTGAATGCATTCCTTATTTCTTTCACTGGATGTAACTCATAGAGTGAAGTCACTAATCTCTTCTTGTCACACCACTAGAAATGCAGAAAACTGTAATTTCCTAGCTATCACAGCAGGCTGCCCATTCTGCCTGCATACACAGAGGCTGCACCAGGTGGTGTAATTTGTGATGTCACAGGTGCTCATACTGTCTCACCCTACATGTACAGTACTGCCCACGAGGGAGCGCCACTAACCCTGTGACATCACCACTCTCTTCAGCAGCTGGGCAGCAGTGCCCAGGCATTTTCTCAGCCAAGCCACACCCAGCAGGAACTCAGTCGGGTTGTCTTGAGGCTCTGGGATCTGCTTCCGGGCCAAACGGCTGAGGAACTTGGTTGCCTCCAGTAGTTGTTGCTGTTCCTTCTCTGCTTCACCCTCTCCAGGGCTGTACAGTGAATCCTGCCACCAGAAATCCTCTCTCATTGTTATTTAGTGGGTTAAACTTTGTGTTTGCAACTTATATTGACTTAAACAGCTCAGCAATTCCAGGATAAAATGTAATGCCACTAGATTTTCACCAATTGTAACTCTTTTGACTACAGTGCATAACTTCAGCAAATGCTGTAATTTAAATTTTTTTCAATTTTCAGCTTGACCACAGTAAGTATGCAGTTCCCAGTGACAATAACACCAAAATGTAAGCTGCTGTTAAAACTTTAATGCATCAAGAATATATTGAAATGGATAAAAATGCATGTTGAGATGCGGTTTTAAAACGCATCTTAACTTTTTTTAAAAGTTTTCCTACTGATTTAAATATTTCACTATAGTAATTCTTGTTACTCAGCTTAATGATACAACAGCATGACCCTCTGTGAGTCAAACTAACAACCTTCAACATTTCCATGCCATCTGGTGTCCAACATGCCCCTTCAAGATACAGAGGCCTTTTTACCTGGAAACAGTTCACAAAGAGGAGGTACAGCTCTGTCAGGTCCTCCTGATCAAGAACATGGTCCTTCAGGTTTTGTAGATAGCACTGGATGTGAGCTTTCACTTCGTCAAAACTGAGAGGGAGCACAGGTGATTGTCATCTATAGAGACTGCAGGACAGTCGGAGAGGTGTGGCTTACATTTGCTACGTGCACTACCTGTGCTGCAGTAGGAGCTTTGGAAGCACAGAGCGGACGACAGGGCTGTGATCCACACACTCCATAAAGGGACTCAGGTCTCTGGTCCGGTACACAGAACCTACACACACACACACACACACACACACACACACACACACACACACAGAAAGCCCCCATTTATTGAAAAGTATGTTTATAGAGCTAATCAACACAGATTAATTTCCCCTATTCATTTCAGTTTTCCATCAATCTGTCCAATGTCCATCCACTTGTCCTGTTCAGGGTTGAGGGTCACATCAGTTTTAAGAACATTATATACAATACATCAAACAAAATCCAACATGTATGCTTGTTTATGAACCTGGACCGTCTGTTTCATGAAGCAGTACCACATACAGGCAGCAATACCCTACACTGTGTATGATGTACTGCCATTACTGCCATACCATACACATCTACAGTATCTGTTTGTCCTGATGAATATTTATTTAGAAAGTTCAGGATCAGCATTCTGATGGGATTTCATTATTTGAAATACTTGTAAAAAATTAAGAGTTTCAATCAATCTCCATCCTCATTATAGTCATTCAAGCAATTATGCAGCAAACAGTTCAAATTCTATATTGTAGCTAAGTTTGAAGATGCATCTAGAGGGTTGCCGAGAAACTGGTTAGCCTCTGTACCATTTACCTTTTGGGGGTGTTACTGTGCAATCTTTAGGTCAAACATAATGGGGACCCCTCCTCTACATCTTTTACCCCCTCCCCTCTATCATACCCTGTGCAGTGATCAGCAGGGAGAAAAGCAGTTCCACCACTCCATCCTCAGGTTTGTCCCCTTCGCAAAAACAGAAACGGGACACCACTTCAAGGAAAAAGGAATTGCAGCACTTCCTTAATTCTCTGTGCAGTTTCAGGGATGACCTGCAGCAGGAGGGAGAGGTTTAAGGAAAAGATAAACAATGAATGGCAACAATCCCCCCCTCCACACCCACCCACACACACACACACACACACCCACCCAAGTGGATGAGACACGGTGGGCTGGAAGTCAGATGGAAGGTTCACACGACACGTTGGGCAGAACCTTCTTTGATCCTGGATGCTGTTGCGCAGGCAAGAGAGGCAGAATGTATGCCCACAGGGTAGGGCAACGGGTTCTGTCAAGTCTGCCAGGCACACGGAGCACTTAGTGCCATATCTGTGGACACAGGAAGAGCAACCATAATATGCAGGCAAAAGCAAAAAAAAAAAAAAATGTACACAAAAACTTGGAATTCAGATTTTAAGCACTTGTTATCTTCAGCAATGAATTTTGTACATTTCAGTTATTTCCAACATGGAAGCAATGTTGTACAAGACTCACTTGAAGTCCAGGACACTGGAACTCTCATGGCAAGAGTTCAGAATGTCAATCACTCTCTCCAGGGTAGATCTGATTCTCAGGTCAGATGACATCTGCATGAGCTACATGACAGAAGACGCTGTGACTTATAAAATTCCAGTTTTGATCTGTGAATGACCCCACCCAAGAAAAGTCATCCAACATGATTTCACTGGTTAATAAATGATAACCAGTTGGTTTCCTGTCCTTCATGTAATAATGACCAGCTGACCTCATATCTTTCAGACAGTAACAATGACCAACTGACCTCATATCTTTCAGACAGTAACAATGACCAGCTGATCTCACATCTCTGACCCAGTAACAATGACCAGCTGACCTCACTTCTCTGAAGCAGTAATGATGACCAGCTGACATCACATCTCTGAAGCACTTGATGATTGGTTGACCCCACATCCCTTAGGCAGCAATGATGATTGGTTGACCCCACATCCTTCAGGCAGTAATGATATGGAGTTTTACTTTCACTCACCCTCTGTAATTGGATGCAGCTTTTCAAACACAAATCCTTATATCTGGGCTTCTTCATATTCAGCACCACCTTTTGGATGAAAACTGTAACAATAAGGATCCCACGCCAAGCACTCCTGCAAAAAAAACAAGAGAAAAAGTTTCATAATTGTTATTCTTTAGGGACCTACAGAACATTGCTTAGTCATGTGACATTAGCATGTCTTTTGCAACAGTGCTGACCTGATTTCTTTCAGTTTGGAAACACAGCCAGGGCTGCAAAGGGTGCTATAATTTTGTCCAAAGGCTCTCTCCACACACGGCTGTAGGAGCTGCACTCTGTGCAGGAGGGACTCGTATCTATCCAGCGATGTTGACGCCTGCTGCACAGTGTCCTCCACGCACACACCCAGTGCCAAAATGTCTTCATACTGACATTAAAAACATACCAGTGTTTCATTTACAAATGCAGCCCATATATACACACATACGCATAGGTACACACAAACACAGCCATGGATATGCACTCATGCACGTCCGTGCACACATCACTAACAATTAGAATCTCACCATCTCAGTGGTGTCCTTGTGCGTCCTCTGCAGTAAATGTCCTCCCAGGTGTGGCTGGAGACTCAGCAGGTGGAAGAGAGTGCCCAATCTGGGGGCATACAGCCTCACAGCAGCCAGGATCCAGGCCGGAGAGAGGTCAGGGGTCACAGACATGCAATGCTGTAACTCAGAAATGCATCCTTGCACTGCCCTGATGAGCACCTATACAGGGTTGAATAAAAGAGGTTGTATAACTGACTACACCCTCTGACTAAATTAAACTTGAAGCTGGTAATAAATTATGAGCATCTCTGATGTGTGTTTCAACTGTAGATGGCACTGTGGTTAAGAACATGGAGCTGTAACAGAACAACAGTAACAAAGCAAGCTGTGGGGGAAACAAACTGGCAAATCATAAAACTGTAAAGGTGCTCAAAACAAAACACATCCAACCAACACATACAAATCAGTAATGAATGCATTATACATGAAAGCAGAAAGCAAAAGGTGTTGCTGCAGTTGGTAATGTTTTAGTTATCACAGGAAACAGCTAGTGCAGTTAGGTACAACTGAGAAATATGACTGGGAGTGGGGGTGAGACCACCGGTTTACTTACCTCCAGGTGTTCCTTTGACATCACCCGGAAGGAGAGCAGCACAAAGTCACGCAGGTAACGTTCACCAAAGTCAGCTGCGTCTACACTGGAAAGCTTGCTAATGTGTCCTCCCAGCCCACTGGTTGAAAAGGCATTGGAAAACCGCAGCACTCTTTGACCTCTGTCCTCCTGGGTGTCTAGTGGGAGAAGAGTGGTATGGCAATGAAAACGAGGTCAAGGAGAAAGATGAAAGTTGTGAAACTCCTGACTAAAATGGACTTTTATGCCAGACAGATGAGCAAAGCCCTTTCTGTCCTGCTTCTCTCACCTGGCAGAAACTCTGACTCCTCCCACAAGCTCTGGCTCAGCATTCTGATTAGCCAGCTGAAGGGAGCATGGCAAGGCTGCTCTTCACCACCCACCAGTAGGTGGTGCTGCACGGGGATCTCCTCATTTACCGTACTGAGAGGAGTATCCAAAAACAAAATGTAACAAATGTAGCTAACATATAAACATTAAAGATCCAAAGCATGCATACCATTGTTCCTCTCATATTGAATAATTTGATAATATGTTAACTAGTTAATCAAAGTCTAATGTCAGAGTCCTTGTATGGGACTGGATGTTAATCATGTGACTGATAAGAGTTGCTGCTGGTGTAGTGAAGTCCTTGTGCAAACAGAAACCTTGAGTTCAGAGGCATTGCCAGCTCCAGTGTCTGCTGGTCCTCTACAATGTCCAACCACAGGTGGATGAGTCCATCGCTGACCCCCGCATTGTGAAGCAGATTCAGATTAGCATCCTGGTCCAGGACCTCAAGAACCCTAGCCAAGACTGGGGTCAGCATATTCTGTAGGCAGCGCCACAGAGTGTGCCTGGACGGGGTTGGGATGTAAGAGGATGCAAAGATCAGGGCGACATCTCGTCCTCCATTTAGCTCTCAGTACTTAACCTATCCAGCTTCGGAAGACTCCTCATTGTATAAACAAGCATAAGATATAAAAAGATAAAGTCACTATACAAAAAGGCTATCACTAAACAAAAATAAAGATACAATAAAATTTAACTAAACAGAATACAGAACCAAAATTGCAGACGTCAGCTGCTTGACAACATGATATGTAGTCCCTTTGTCTGAGCTGGGACTGCCAGCACCTGTAGCTGGAGCTGGGACGTGCGGTCAAGGGAGACCTACCGTCGTGAAAAGTAAAAAACACTAATAATGATAAAATAAATTTGTCCACTGGTCTGTGCTATAAAATTTGTGTACAGTTCCAATAATTTTGATCATTTTTCTAGTCAAAATCACTGAACTTGTGCATTTCCTGTTCAAATACATGGCAGAAACACGAGGTGTGGCAGCGATGAGCCGAGCTTCAGACTGCGCTCTCCCTCACACACTGGGCTGATGCATGCAGTTGGCCTGTGCCCGTTGCTGTCTCTCTCTGTATGTCGCCAATGTAATGTCTGCAGACACATTTATTATACACCCTGACTTTCCACAGTCTGGCTAATATCTTTAACGAATGTGTGACATATTTAGTGATATGAACTGAATGGGGTGGATGTGAGCTCAACAGGTGCCTCACCAGTCAATGCCTCACCAGCCATGAACCTCACTGCACGTCACTGAGCTGGAGCTATGTAAAGCTAGACAGCGGGGCTGATTACCTTAGGGTCCCTCCCTCCTGCAGTGCTTGCCGTTTCCTGGCCTCCTTGTTCACCCACTCTCCTGGAGAGGGCATCAGTTCCTCACGTTGAGCCAGTACCATAGCAAGTCTCCTCAGTAGCACCACCCTAAACCGCACTGGCAACAGAACAGAGAAGCAATCAAGCAATCACAGCCTACAGGTGAGATCCCAGCACAGTTAGCCATATGCTAACATAACTGTTGGTCATTTATATTGGTTATTAACAGTGTCCTATAATCACTGTTGGTCGTAACGTAAAAAACTGCAGCGTATATAAAATGTCCATAGTCCAAGAATGTTTGTCCTGACACTTGGAAAAATAACTGTGGAATTGTCTACTGTACGTCGTGGATAAACTGACAAATTTAGCTGGACAAGCAGTTGTAAATGCTTAGGAAACTAGAGATGAATGGGGTACAGATGTGTCAGTACCAGGTATAGATAGGATGGAAGCATATCAGAAGCTGTAGAGAGGCAGGAGAGGAAACATATAGTGATTGGACAGAGGTAGGTCAGAGGTAGGAGAGAAACAGCACAGAGACTGAAAAGAGAAAGGACAAAGGTATGACAAAACAGGCAAAACAGGAGCAAAACACAGGCAAGACAGAAACAGGACAGAGGCAGAATGGCCAACCTCTAGAACCTTCATTAGGGCCCTCCAAGAGCTCCAGTAGTATTTGGACACGCTGCATGCTCCGTGAGGCCCAAGCGTCAGGGTCTCTCAGCAAACCCACAGCTGTCTGAACACAAGACCTGAGCAGGGAGACTACATGCAACTGGGCACTAAGCACCTATGGTGTGAAACACACACACACACACACACACACACACACACACACAAAACAGATCTTGAGGGCATGTACAAGAAGTCAGATGTACACTATCCCACTCCCCCCTCCCCCCACCATTCCCACCAGCCCAAAAGCTCTGCAGATATACTGTTACTTACCATTTGGCCCTGATGTGCCTTTTCCTCATGGTCTCCAGGAACCTCTGCAAAAAGAAAAAGATGACCTGGTGTTAGTAAGTAGTCAATTTCAGAGGTCTTCTTAGGAGAGAGTGTGAAAGGAGTAAGGGAAGAAAAACTACAGAGACATTAATAATCACTTAGGTTTACAAATACAGTATATTACCAAATTGTCTATAAAATCAACTAACTCCAGTCTTAAATGACATTGGTTCAAACCTGATGGACAGAGGAGTCTGCTGAAGGGAGTTCCACAGAAGGCAGAAATATCTGGGCTCATGTCTTGTGTGTCCCGGAGGTCATCAATGTGCACTGACATCCACACGCCTGTGAAAACACAGAAAGTGAAGAATCATGCCATTCACGAGGCTTGCAGCAGGAGGATGTAACAAATACAAATACAGTAGATAAAAGTCTTTGTCCAATGTTGGTATACTGTGTCAGATAGTTGAGCAGAAATAAAGAAATACAGTGTTTTTACAGAATTAACAGTGCTGAAAACTCCCCAGCATACGGCCCCTTGTCACCTCCTTGGAAGCCAATGTACTGAGATCTGCAGGCTATTCGTGACAGTTTGGTTATGAAGACCACGTAGCAACAGAGCTGACCAGACCCCAGTGAATTCAGTTCGTTCATTGTACAGTACCTAAAGGCAAAGGATTGTAAACAAAAAAAACAACTCAGAGCTGACTGGCGATGCACATTTCTACATTTTAGCCAGCAAAGATTGCTTACTTTGCAGAAGCTATGAGCTCATTGCTGCATGTTGATTCCTCCATGTCCGTTTGAATGAGCAAGATACAGGGGGAGACGTCCTTTTGTCGTAGGAAGGATCTGTAGCAGCCAGTGACAAACAGCTGAAACTTTTGTTTCTCAGGGTAGAGCAAGATTCTAGGCTACAGCCTGCTGCTGTTATATAGCAGCTCTGAAATATTCACTCACTGTTCTGATGTTAACCTAAGTAATTGAATTCCTTCCCCTGCAGCATCCTAACCAAATTATTCATAATAACAATAAATGCAGAGTCATAATTGTCAACATTTTATGAAAGTGACCAATTTTAGACAAAGCACTATGTGTTAGCATACAACAAAGTCCCATAGGAAGGAAACCTGTTACGTTTTATTCAAAAGTTCTTTATCCACCTGCCATCATTTGCCCTAATTTAGCTTTATAAGAATAAATAACGCTTCTGCCTTCCCTTTTTAGTCAGAAAAAGCTGTGGGTCTACTATGGCTGCTACAAACCGTATTTTTGCAGAAAAGGAGGCTTCTGTGTCAAACTGGTGCAAGGAGAGAAGGAGCAGTCCATGAGATGCCACACCCAGAGCCTGGATGTCTGACTGGGTCAGTAGGTTAGAGAACGTGGTCACCTGATGAAGCCACAAAATAAATTGAAAGGGTGTGACAGTTGCATACTGCATGCCATCTAACCTGGGTACACAAACAACAGCTGTTCACTTCATAACAGTGGAAGGATTTAAGTCATTAAGAATGTTACACCTTGAGAAATAGTAAACTATAGGTCAAAACTGTAATGTATTATTTTTGTAAATTAGAGATATCTCAACTTACAACCAGGTTATTTTCCAATGACCTGGTCCTCAAATGGATTTCATATATGTATGTATAGTTGGGTGAAAAATCTATTTTATCCATTAGCTCAAGTTTTTGATTTACAACAATGTGTAAAAATAAAAATCACAACTTTATTTTAACCCATGTAATTGTGATACATCAGACAAAATATCTGCCCCTCCTTTGGAACACTGGCACACAGCACATGCGTTAAGTGAGGAGCTTGTCTCTAAAATCGGCAGTGTTTCCTCAATCATTTGGAAGTGGTTTGGTTACAAAAAGTCCAACATAGAACAAATCATTGTCTGTTGTGAAGCCCATAACAACAAACAGTAGTAGCATGACAACCTTATTCCATCCTTTCTGATAGCAGAGTGAGAGATGTGTATGGTTCAGTGAGATGTGCAAACTAAAAAACCAAAAGTATTTTGCTCAAGAATTCCTGCATGACTTAAAAATAAATACATATATTATGTCGAGCGGTTGTAAGTCAAAGAATACCTGTGCTATGGCAAGACACAACAACATCTACATTTTACTTGAGTAATGCAAAAATTATGTCATTTCCATTCTGTCTTCAGATGGGTTTACCTCTATAAATCTGTTGTGGTTCCATTTCTTGCTCATATGCCTCTTGAGAAAGTCCCTGAGAGACAGGTGATGCTGCTCATTGAAGTACATTCTCTGAAGTAAATTTCTCTCCAAGCTCCCCAAGTTTGAGTACTTCAGCCTTAACACAGCATCAGGTGTTGCACAATTCAGCAAGATTTCCTTAGCAGCTTCAAAGACCTCCTCTTCCTCCGCCTCTATAAACTCTTTCCCTTCATTCATCTCTGTTATATTGCCGCTTTCATCTGCTTCCAAATGACTTGTGGCCAGCTGTGCTCTAGATGTGGTGTCTTCTAGACAAGCCTCATCTGCTGAAACCTCAGACTCACTTCTCAACACTGGCAAATGCCCTTTGTCTTCACCCACAGCATGGCCATCTATTAGTGTTGGTGTCGGACTCCCAGTATCAACGGACATACTATGTGTGTTAGACAACTCCACCTCTTTATCTTGAATTTCTTCACTGGTTTCCATTTCCATTGCCTCTGCTTCTCCATCTTCATTCACATCCATTAGTCTGTTTCTTGCCCTTCTTTGACAATCCATTGTTTCCAAGGCTTGCAGAAGTGCACAGGCACAGGCATCATCATGAAACCCAACAAAGGTGTCTAACACCGTAAAATCATCCGCTTCCTCTGACAAGCAGGTGAACTCCTTCACCCATTTTTTCAGCTTTAACAGCATTCGGTGCTGCCGGAGAGTGAGGTCAGCACTTCTGTCTAACTGATGTTTCTCCAGTCTGTTGATGAGAGGCACAGGAAACTGCTTGTACACCTTCTCTTGGTCCTCCACAACCACCAGTCTGAAGTCTTTGTGGACCCTGCACTTCACCCGATGTGTGCCCAGTCCCAAGTCAACATATTGTTGCCCACCAAGATACACATAATACTGATTCAGAGCATCGTACAAACTCTCGTATAGATTCTGCAGGTTCAGAAGTATCACGGTGCGACCAGTTTCCATGCAAGTCTTTACTCTGTTCACATTCCGACAAACACTGGCATACTCCTGATCTTTAGGGAATCCAGAGCCAAATACAATCTCAGGGGCTATCTGAGCTTTGGGGAAAACACGGTGTTGTAGGATGTACAGGGCAGCATTATTAGTGGTTAGAAGAAGCAGGTAACGGCTTTCTTCTTTGTTGCAATGATGTAGATTACGTTCTACCATTTCAATTGTAGTTGGAGGATGGATTTCTGTGAGATTTTGGAAGACCTCTTTGAAATAACTCAGAGGGCCAAAATCATTTGGTTGTCCACTAAAGTTGCGCAAAACAGCTTCTGCTAACTGAGCATTGCTGGGTTCCTGCTGGGAATCCCTAACCACAGCAAATATCATTTTGACAAGACTGTAAAAGTCCCTCAGACCAAAAAACTGGCTTTTGCCAGTTGCTTTGCAAATTTTCAAGAAAGCCTTAGAAAGTTGTGGGAAGAGATCTTGAATCTTCAAGAGAACTGACTGATCTGAACAGCATATCCCTTTTGCTGTTTCCACTAACTCATTCTCACTTGGGTCCCAGCGAGACACAAAAATTCCTCGGTTCATTTTGGCTGGATCCAGTGCCCAGTTTGATATTCCAACAAACCCAACTTTCATATGGTGGTCTGGTTTATCATTGTCAATGCAGCCATCCTCCAATAATGGATGCAGTGTTTTGAGAGGCATCTGTGGTGAGTCTTCTGCCAGTCCAATTTCATCCAGCACTACCACTGACACATATTTGTCTGGGCTTTTGTCTTGTTGGAAACGAGCACACTGCCGAAAAGTGCCAATGATTCCTTCTGGACTGGAATGAGGACTGCACTGAAAGGAGACCATGTGAACTGCTTTGAGTGCCCTAAAAAGCTTGCAGCGAGAGTTTTGGCCCTGCATGGCATCGGCAACAACAGTTTTAGCTAGAGATTTTGAGCTCCCTGGTTTCCCCACAAGGAATAGTGGTATCCGCAGTTCAATACAGACCACCATGAGGAAGACATTTTCTTTCAAGGCTATATTTTTGGCTATGGTCTCTCTTGTCTGCACATTCTTCAGGAAAAGATCCTGACATGAGGAGATCTCTTGTTCTATCAATTTTGCTGAGTTCAGGGGACTTGGGAAGTATTGACTAATTGCTGTCAGGTATGGTTCTCTAGAAACTAGAGAGGGGTAGTAGCAGACTCCCACAGCTAAAGCTAAGCATTTTAAAGTTCTGTGAAAAGAGTTATGTTTGACACAGTTTGGGAATATTTTATCACTGTGAGTGAAAAACCACAATAAAACTGTCATTGACCGCTCCACATCTCTCAAGCTCACAAAACTGCACTCATCTTCACGACTTCGCATGTACCTCTGAGATTCTGCCAAAACATCAGAAATTACCTTAAAGCACTGTTCAGGTATACTGTAACCTTGAGCCTTCTTTTGGACAATCTGATAGATGTAGGAAAGTTCTGCTGAATCACTCAACTGACCAAAGTCCCATATGAGAGAGATCAAGCTGGGAGGCAATGGCTGAACCCTGTAAACAAGTTGTCTCAGGGGAATGCTACCCAATCGATCTTCTGTCTCTTCTGCCTTCACTCTATACCCCAATCCTGCACGCTCCAACCGTTCCACCATTTCTGGAGAGTGTCTCCTGTATGGATTGCAGGCAGCAATTATTTTCAGTCCACTGTCCTTCTTGAGAGAATGGCCCTGCACAGTCTTGTCACACAGCACTTCCTTTATAGCAAAAATAGACTCTGTTGTGTTGGCTTCATCAAAGAACAGAATGGTGTCCAGGCCAAACTGTCTTTGGTTCCTCTCAGCTAGTGCTTCTGCTTCCCTGACCTTTTGCTGGATCATCTCTGCAGTGGTCCCACCATGTACCTTAACCAGCTTCATGTTCTCTGTATTTTTCCCCTCTCTCTGGAGGTCACAGAGAAAGCGGACTAACCGTGTTTTCCCACAGCCAGTTTCTCCCATGATGATGACAGGGATTCCACAGCGGAAACGCATGTGAATGGCCAACATCTTCATCACATTGTCAGTCGTGAGCTGATATGTGGGGTCTGGATCAAATTGCCCTTTAATCCATCCCTTCTTTGCTCCAACCACAAATGAAATCCTCTGTATCTTGTCTTCTCTTGATAGGCTATCAAAATCCTTGCTGAATGAAATTCCCTGTCGCTCAAGACCCTGTAATAGGTGGTCTGACATTACATTCGTCATTATCACTCTGTTGTTCTGTGGATCAATTGCATTGAGCACATTACTTAAAGGACATTTTTGAACACAAAAGCCTAGGAAGGACAGGGAAATATGGTCTGCGTTGAAGAACACATATGGATGTGACTCGCTCTCCCATTTTTTGCGAATGGTTAGGACTGCCAAAAGCTCATCTTCGCTTTTGTTTCTGGAGAAGAAAGAGGGGCTCTGATCAGAGCAGTCCATGGATGGAGTGGCAAAATCCCGTGCCATGCAGATCATGAACTTGATGACAAAACCTTTGAAACCCTGTAGATGGTGAGCTAAAAACTCTGGGTCACAAAAGGCTGTGTACTCGCAGTCCTTCAACTGCAGATTCAAAAACCATGTGAAATTCCTCAATTCTGCCCATGATGGGTTTGTCATCCCACAGTATGCCAGCAGGTGGTCTAGGCAATCAACAGGATTGCCCTCAATAGATCCTTCTTCATATTTGAAAGTATCAAGATTCTCTCTTTTCTTGTAACGCTTCAGATACTGGTATGGTCTCTGAACACCTTCACTGACAAACTCTTGCTTATTCATTAGTGGGTCTAAACTTCTTCTTGCAGTTTTATTTCGAATATTCTGCTCCAGCTCTTTCACCTCGCTTGGTGGTCGACAATGAATGGTGGGTAGGGTATCAAGAAAGCCTTGCACAACCTAACAAAAGGAAAAGTATTGTCAATTTAATGGTGTACATTACATGTCCCATGCCTCATTATATGGACACCTGTTTTATATAACTTTACTTTGAAAGTATAACATTAGTTTAGTTTCCCTGGATACATTAACAATTGGTTCTTGACAACATGTTACAAGGGGAGCCATGGCGGCTCAGTGGGCAGTGGCACCTTGTACCACCTGGTTGGGTTTGAACCTGGATCTTGGCACTGGGTGCATGGTGATATGTTTTATTGTATTATATTAATAATTAGGTTTATCTGGATATCATCATTCTGCCTTTGAATGCATTCCTCCCACAGTGAAAAGATATTCAGGTCATTCGAAATGGAAAATGTAAATTAAAGGTCTGTGTGGGCTCAATTTTTAAAGTTTGCAAATCTATAAGAATTAATAATAATCAATTTAAATAAGATTTTTTAATGCCCCCTCCTGCAAGACTGCATCCCACTTCCACATTCACTCGCACAAAACTGACCACATTACTGTAGAAGCACACCTGCACTTAAGCAGAAATACATTGCATAAATGTGCATTCTGTAATAACATCATGTATTTGATTAGTCTGAAAAATAACTATTAAACTGTTTCGACTACAAACAGATGCCGTAGTGTTCGAAACAGAAGTAAGCATTTTAAGTTACACCACAAACATACAATACAGCAAGCAGTATATCTAAGAAGTCATATTAACGTCCCAATTAAATATACAA
Organism: Chitala chitala; assembly: GCA_025773905.1. Lineage (NCBI taxonomy): Eukaryota > Metazoa > Chordata > Actinopteri > Osteoglossiformes > Notopteridae > Chitala > Chitala chitala. The sequence goes on from JABJVR010000077.1 coordinate 963,601, forward strand.
ATTTAAGTAACAAATTACTAAAACAAAACCAACGGTTAAAGAAATATTATTTACAGATACTGCAACCTAAAATTTCCAATGCGTATAAAAATTGTACTTGAGATTTCCGTGTAAGAAGAGAACATCGTGTAACACAGCATCATTTAAGCATTCTGCATCTGTGCTCCAAAACACGTCCAAAAACACTGAAAGCTTATTCAGAGGGAGCACTGGAAGCTGCAGTGCAAATGGCAAGCTTTTTTGCTATCTTCTGTTTAATATAGAGACTGAACAGGACAACTAATAAGACTGACTTACTTCTTTCAAAACACTGTCAGGCAAAAGTAAAAAACACTGCAACTCCCCTGTGTGCATGCAGACAACTGCCAAAACCCGTCACACTCCCCTGTACTCACGTTTAACTCCACCACTTTACAAACGGTGGAAATTCTGTATGTGAATCTTGATTCAAATGTCTCCAGCTTTAGTTAGGCGTGTCACATCCTGCACCTGTCATACTCTTCTTTGACCACTAGATGTTGCCCAATTGATAATTTAAATTGATTGTATTTTGATACACTGTAATTGTAGTACTGTTAATGTGAACTTTAAATAATAGTTATTTAACTATTATTTAAAGTATATATTTAGTTTTTGTTTCTTTTCTGCCTGCAATACCAAAAACGAGACCCGTGCCACAAGCTAATGTGTTGGGTCCCATGCAGCCCTCTAATCTAAATCATCTTTAGTGTATGTAAGTGTGCTTTAATGGGTTGGCCCCCTGTCCAGGGTGCACTTAGTCTCAAAGAGCAGGCTGGGATTACCCAGTATAGGAAAAGCAGTAGAAAGATGAATAGGTACTTTAACAAAAACAGAAATAAGATGTTTGACACAAATGTTTTCATATTACAGAAAGATTTCATAAATGTGTCCATATGGCAATATGTGTATTTATGTGCAGAAAAAAAAATAGAAAAAATAAGCAGGTGTTATGTAAAGGTTTGATTATGTGCATCAATGCTTAAATAAACTACTTTTCAAAAGAAATAAAAATGTAAAATACATATACTTAGTTTCAGTAGCACCTTCTCATTCTGGGTTTGTGGCTGAGGAGTTGAGTAGGGTCGCAGAAGTTCTACTGCAATTAGGTGACTTGTATTTCTTCTCCATTGGTTCCCCTCACTGTCACTCAAACAGCCAAGGACCAAAAGCTGAAAAAGGAACTCCTCCAAACCAAAACGAACCTGCACCAACATAAATTTGAAGACATTTACTGTAAATATAAGAAACAAATGACTGGCTGGTTATGTAATATGTTACTGGAGCTAAAATGTATGCAAGACTCTTTGAATGACAGTTTCAGCAAGAAATATAGTATAAACCCTAAAAATGTGACATCTGTAATAAAGCTGTGGATTCTGTGAAGATAACATCCAGCAAACCTCTGCAATTGTTCATAAATCTGTAACGTAATTGTTTTGTAGCATGCAAAGTGACATACAAATAAAATATACAAGGTCAATTCTTTAACTGAAAAACATAACCAAGGAGCTGAAAAGAGCAATGTGTTAATGTACTCGGGATGACCTGAAAAAGGTTATTGTATATTTCTTTCAAACGACATTACCGCAGCTGTGTCAACATGCAGTAGTATCGGGGCCTTTTCCTTCACTGGTCGCATCTGCTTGTTCAGGGCCTTCAGAAATGAGTCCACCTGAACCCGTGCCTCCAACAGCCTGACCCGTTGCAGCCGGGCCCCTGGCTCCACACACTGCAACCTCTCAAACAGTTTGTCCACGTACAAGGATTTCCCTGTCATCACACAAGGCCATGACTTAGATTAAGATGAGAAAAGGCTGGAATCAGTCAGTTAGAGAAACAATTTGTTTGATATGAAATGCCGCTTTCTTCATAACAAATAACTGTTTTGTTAACAATGGTTAATGTTTAACTTTTCATCTATTATATGACTGTATACATTGAAAAATAGTCTTTCTCAGATCAGAAATAAAAATTTTATCTAACTGAGCTGCATACAAAAAGAACTGACAATGTAATTCAATCGGAATAGAAATTCTGGTTTTTCCATCTGATGAGACAATTAATTGTGTTAAATTCTGATATAGGGGTGAAAAGGGGGTGAAGTTGTTTCTGAACCTAATATGTGATTTATCCCATTTATAGGACTAACCACTGGATTCTGTGGGATTCTAGTGATTTTTCTCAGTGTCCAAAATTAACCAATAGTAGTTGAATTTGTGCTAAAAATTACTAAAAATTTCAAGTGATTACAATTTTAGGGTTCTTTCTATATTTGGGAAGCTGTAATTTAGCTATATTTATTCTAAACAGTTCTGAGTTAAATGTACTACAGTGGAAACAAAAAAGCATATTTAAGAAATTTCATTCATTATTAAATGACTTACTTATGAAATCTGCTAGTCTGTACAAAAGACACAAAGTTTATTTTAGAGTCTTCTAGGGGAGTTTTAGACTCCAACAAACCGATTTTCATAATTTCTTATCAGTCAAATGTGCACAAGCTCATCTCAGCTATAAGGTGTTTTTGTGATCTCCCCTCACCTACAGCAGGACGTGTAGACGAGATGAGCCAAACAGATATTCCTTCTGGATAGATCCGTGAGTGAGGTCCAGTCGTAGAGAAGTGATCTCGTAGATACTGCCTGGCTCGCTCTCTTATAATGCCTAAGCCTACCTGCACTTTGTAGCTGCTGAAGAAGGATGGAACATATTTGTGCTGGTGATTCACTGGGCACACAATCACTAGCCTGTAGTGAGGCCCTGCACACCTCTGAAGACGGTCAAAACATTCTCCAACAGACACGCTCACGTCGTAGGCCAGGATACCCATGTTGATCACTGTGAATATCTTGCCCTGCTCAGCAGGACCACGTCCTCCTAGGGCCCGTCTGAGAAAGAGCTCCACCTGTTCTGCTGTGGTTTCCTCCTGACAAAGCAGCACCTCGTCACACGTGGGAAGGGGCTGCTGAGGACTGTGCATATAAACTGCGAGGGCCGTGCCCAGCACGTCAGTCATCGGACAGAGGACGAGGTTCGGCCGTCCTTCTTTAAGGCCAACCGGCATCTCACGTCTGACTTGTACACGGTTCATTTTTGCGAGGCAAGAGAGGAACTGAGCCAAGGTAAGGACATCTAAATTGCGCCCAAGGTAACTTGGCATGTCTGCTTTGAAGCACTTCCAGATGTTTTCCATTCCTGGTGCATCTTGTTTTGTGCTGTCATTGTGGATTTCTGTGATGTCCATGGCAGTGTCTTGCACAGCGTCTTCTTGTTCAATTAATTCTGTGTTCATTTCGGTAGGACTCTCTATGTTCTCATGCATGTTTTCTTCATGGTCGACTGATTCAAATCCAGAACTCAGGACTGGTAATTGATCAAAATCTTCATCATTGATTGGAGTAAGAGATGCATTTAGTTGAGTCTCTGATGTCACTGCTGTCCTGGTGGCCAAGGCAAAGGCATTTCGGACCTCTTCCAAAGTGCATCCAGGCTTTATCAAGGACAGAAGGTGCCAGGTGGATTGAGGCATGCTGGCCTGATTCCTGCAGGTGGCAAAGACCCAGTGGCACAGATATACAATCTGTTCAGCCGTGTAGTAGTTCAAAGAATGGTACTGGGAACGGGCCTTGGCCATGAGGTCTCCCCAGTCATGATGGCAGAACTCCAACGAGCGACAGAGATTCTGCAGCTCCTCAGTCACGTCCCCGTAGTATGAGAAGGCCTTCCCTGGCAGGGGGAACTTCACCTGGATGCACTGACCACTTTCTGAGCTGCAGCTGATGTGGGCCTGCCAGTGACTGAATAACATGTTGCCCGAGGAGTGTAGCTGGACCAGAACCCGACCCAGCCTCTGGACACCGTCAAACACCTGTTAAGAGAATAATTAGAGCAAAAACTGACATCTTACAAAGTTTTTTTTTTTCCCAACCCTGATGGAGAATTTTCTCATCTTGGACCCAAAAGCCAGCATAATGTGTTAGCTAAAATAAACCTTATAGTAATGTCAGTACAGTTCTGCTGCTGTTCAGCTTGAACATGTATGCTGTGGCTATGTGTATACTGCTATGGCTTTAGAGCTTTGACATTGAATACAAAAGTATTTCATAGCCCCAACATTGAGTTTAAATTATGTATTGGGGTACAATCATAGGTTTAATTTCATGCACACACCTCCATGAACCTGTTGACCTGTTCCTTCCCATGGTCCCCTTTGGAAGACATCAGCATGAGCTTGTTCTGGAGTTCTACCAGCTGTGTGAGGTCATAGCTTCGGTCTGAATTGTTTTTCCTCACTTTCACCATCAATACGCTCTCCATTGTTCGCTACAAAGAAAGCTGGTCTGTTTATGCATTCTGTAGCCCAAGCTTTAACCAGAACAATGATTATGTTTGAATAAAAAAAAATTTAGATCAAAATAACCTAATGTTCCTCAAAACAAGCTCATAACACCATGGCGATTATGTAGGTACAACATCACAAATCTTATCATTATCAGAAATGACCATATTATAATGCATGCAAAAATTAGATGAGTGTGTGTATGGCTGTAAATGTTGAGTAGCCATGGGATTCAAGTGCCCTCTCACCCTCCCCACATAGTCCTCAGGCCAGCCAACATAGTACACTCCCATGGCATTGATAGCAGATGCCAGTGAGAGTGAGGACTGCTCCACAGAGCCGTGTGTCTCTCTTAGCCCCTTCAGCCAGTCCAGCCAGTCAGTGGAGTGCCTCTGGAAAACAGAAAACATATCCAGTTGAAGCTTCCAGAGGAAGTTCTACTGAACATCACTAGGCACATAATGCTGATAATGGTGTTTCTGATACCATCCTGCAATATCAGATGTACATAGCTCAGTGCTTAAAGCACCATCCTGTAATAAAAAATGTTAGCAGGAACAAGCACATTTGAACAATAATAAGAATGTCAAACTGAAGACTTAACAAAGCTCTAAATGCATCCATCAGCAAACCAAATGTGTAAAATGTTGAAATGGCAGTCAATTATCCACTCATCCATCCATTCACTTTACCAGCCTGTCCAATGCAGGATTGCGGGAAACCCAGGAAGCACAGGGCAGGAGACACCCTGGGAGGCGTGCCAACGCACCACAGGGCACACACAAACACAAACACACTACAGGCCTAACCCGCATGTCGTTGGATTGTGGGAGGAAACCAGAGTACCCGGAGAAAATTCACTAAGTTCAGGGAGAACATGCAAGCTACACGTACACAGACCCGAGGCGAGAGTTGAGTGCCAGGCCCGGGGTGCAAGGCGATGGTGATAACCACAACGCCACCATGCTGCAGCAGTCAATTAAGCTAAAGAAAATCTTATCAATAAATGAATTATTTACTATCACTATAATATAGAAGCTGAATACTGTATAATGTGTATATGGCAGATAAAATGAACAGCATCTAGCTGTCAGCGTGACTTAATAAATAATACAGACATATAGTCCAAAGTGGGAGTAATCACCAATTTTTCTGGGAGTTTCTTGTCTCTTTCCAAGGCATCCCACAATGGCTGGGCACAATGCATAAAGTCTTCCAATCCGGCAGTGCTCGGCAAGGAGTAAATCAGGGAGCCGTAACCTGTCACAGCGTCATGGAAACAGGCCACTCTGTCCACCTCCGAGTCATTCTCTCCCGCCGAAATGGAAGCCAGATCAACAAAGACCTTCAGATCACTCATCCCTGCAGAAAGTTAAGCGACATTTAAGTAGAAAGTATGTGAAATTAATTCTGTGTCACTCCCATCATTATTCACTTTCAGATTGTAATCCCTCAAAGAACAACTGCAAAACTACACAAGTACAGCTACCTTGAAACACTACATGTAATTTCATGTTTAAGATCCAAAAAAGATGTACACACCTTGAGAACAACATTCTGACTTTGAAGATCTACAACAGTAAAAGGTTGTAACACAGCATCAAAACTGGCACTTCTGTGAATGAGTGTGAACACCATGTGCTCTTTAACATCCTGCCTAAGTGCGCCCTGCCTTTAACAGGCATTGAGCCCCCTGCAACCACAATATGAATAAATAATTGGGAAATAACTGAATATGTCATTCACTTTTTGAAGGATATCATGGTAATATTGACCAACGGAATGAATAACTGTGGGCTTTGTCCGTATTAGATGGTTAGTTCCCTAACCTCTGAACTAAGATCACGACCTCAGCATATTCCTTACTCTGAAGGTTAGCCTTCACCCAGGCAATCAAAGTCCAGCACTTCTGAAACTCCTGTAGACACACAGTGCGATCTTGGGTGACTTTGGACAGCCGCCTTTCTGCTTTGATGATGCTGTTGTTCAGTGATGCCAAGTCTTGCTGTCTGAAAGAGCCTTGCTCCTACATAAGATGTTCCCCAATTAGTTACTTTTGTGTACATACCATGTTTTAAGCAGGAGACAGAGATGTGTCAGCAGAGTGGTGACATTTATACCATTTTATACAAAATATCACATTTTATCACAAGGTCATTAACATTTCACTTTACCACATTATAGTAATTACTTTACATGAGCTACTGAAAAATAACTACTGAAATTTAGTATATAATAAGTCAGCTTAAAGCATTTTTAAAAACCTTCAGAGAGTAAGATTGGTGTGGCAGTTAACCCCAACGTCAACCTACCAGCTGCATGAGGCTAATGATTGGTGTGAAGTCACCCTGAAGCTCCAGCAGGTCAGCAATTTTCAGGACCACACTGGCTGTTTTGGCTGCTTGGCGGACCTTTAGGTACTGCTGGATCTGATGAAGACAGTGTACCATCCATTTGGGCTCAGTGCCCGCTTCTCTCTGCAACATCCTGGCCATGATATCCAGTTCCTTCTTCATCTCTGCCCCTTCTCCACGGTCACCTGCCCGTTGCAAAGTGCTGTCCAGCTCATCTAAGGTGACCCTTTCCAACACTAACTTCTGACACAGGTCACGGTAAGCTGCTATCTTTTGCCTCCAGACCATGGCCAGGACCTGTGCTAAGGTCATGGTACAGGGGCGAGGCTGGTCAGTGGTAGCCACCTCAGCACCTTCAACCCACATGCTGAGCACCAGAATGCTCTTCTGTGTCTCGTGCATCTCCTTCGCCATGATGCACACGTCCTTGCTGGCAGCATACCACAGCAGAGGCCCTTGAGCTGCTGTATCGTTCCAATCGTCAGCCATGTAGTCCCTGACCGTGATCAGCTTACTCAAGGCCACCTGCTGGAGTTCGGCCCTGAGCTGACGCTCTAGAGCAGCAATCTCTGGAACTATAGAAACAAACAGAGCTGGTACAGTTCGGCTGACAAGAAAAGATAAAACTAACTCTCAGTGAGATCCCAATGAAATCATCACAGATCAATGAATAAAAATTAGACTGTGTATAGCTGCTACACCAACTGGGAACAATTTCAATTTGCGTTACTCATGTTTTACTTGCGGTTAATTTCCCATTCATTCTCAACTGTTTTACCAAATCTGAGCCAACCGCTAATTGTATATATACATTCACAGGAAAAGAAAACTTGTCATGGATTAGTTTCTGTCTTGAGAGCAAGAGACTGACCTTTAATAACATTTTCAACCTTCTTAACCATCTTTATGAGTGTGTTCATGTATTCTGTCTTCTGGAGAAAGGCACACATCTCTTTTTCCCTCAGGGCTAGGAGCTTCTCCACATCATCTGGCACTTCCTGACCACCTGACCACTTTTTGTCTGTGGAACAAATCACCACCACAGTATTACCAACGGTAAGTCAGGTGACGACATGTAAAGTTTCAATTAACAAATGAGGAAAAGGGTGGGTTTTAAACCTTGAACTGTACAAGCTATAAATAATCCTGCACAAAGGCACCTATGACCAAAGTATGTAAGATGCCCAAAGATACTACTGTGTGTTGTGCCATTACTTTGGTTTCCACTAAAAACTTTCTTATTGAAGGATTACAGCACCACTTACTATGCTGCGTCTCATAAAACAACACAAGGAGGAGAAGAGTGACATAAGTTTGGTGCAGTGTTTGTATTAGTGTACTATTTTCACCCCATGACTCCTGCTTGCTGAGAAAACAAATCAGGCTACTCAACACTGCATGATCTGACAGTAAGTCTCCTGTAATATCAATACACTCACACTGGTGGAACAGCTGCTTGAACTGTTGTCGGTGCTTGAGAATGGCCTGGAGCTGTCCCAGAGGAATGTGACCGTGACACAGGGCTCCCACCAGAGAAGCCAGCAAGACTCGCCCTCTCTGCAGCATCTGCTCAACTTCCTTGTCCACCTGCCTGTCCTGCCAGAACCCTTTGGATAGTGAAAATATAAAACAAGAGCACAATTTTTTCATGTTCTGCAAATAAAAAACACTGATGACAACGCTGACACAGAATGTGGTATAAAATATTCTCCAGGACACCAACACGCAAGCCAACTCAGATGTGCTACATGAGAAAAAGAAACACCTTAAAATCTGAAGTGCAGGTATTACTATACCTTCCACGAACAATATACATATCAGACTATATTTTAACAATCTTCACAAATTAAATAGGCTTTTGTCGGCATGGACAGGTTTTGGTTAACATGGGCTGGTTATCCACCAATTAGTGTGGAGTCCAACACAACAGCATAAATTTAAAATGTTTCCCTTGAGCATATGTTTTCTAAGGGAACCATATACACCTCTCCAGTAATAATCGATTGTAATGGATTCCATCCATACAACCAACTATTTGTTTAAATGGTACCTACAACAGTAACATCTGATGACTTTGAGCTGATGGGACAAAGGATACCACTTACTCAGGAGATGATGAAGAGCTGACTGTGGGTTCAGAAGACAGTCTACCTCATCACCCTTGAACCTGGCCATGGACTCCATAAGAATGTTGGAAATTATGGAAGAGGGGATGGATTTGGCATGTTCACAAAGCGTGACCATGAGGTCCTTCTCTGTTCTGTCCTGAACAAAGAAAGGCACACAATACCCTCACCACGTGTTGACTGTTGGGTATTCATGTGTCTATTTTGCTCATGATTCAGGCATACAATGGGTGAGTATTGATTCACCTTATAAATGAAACAAGGACTAGTACCAAAAACACCCAAATCCCAAGCTTCTTCATGTTCCTATATTCTTAGCCAGTTTCTTTGATAGCGATTCTGTTCTGTAGGTAAAGTGGTGTGAACATTTACAGTGACCTCAGAGAGTAGAGATTGCTTCTTTCTGACCTGGCAGATGTTCTTGATAGAGGTCTGAGACAGCTCCTGAAGGCAGACAGTGATAACGGGGTGGGGTGCAGCGAGCACTTCCGCTGACAGAACCAGACAGCAAAGCTGAACACACTCCACATCACTGGCCTGAGAGGTGGGGTAAAAAACCCACAGTCATCACATGTCTAACATTCAGAAACACTGTAAAAATGCAGAGCTGTCTGGTCTTTCTGCAACACTGAGAAGAAAAAAAAAAAAACCATGCCCGGGGATGACAGAGTGATTCCCAGGTGGTGAAGTGCTCAAGATCACCTTATCCTGTTTAGGGCATTGTAAGTTCTTAAAGGACAGGAGCACAATATTAAACTGCAGGTAAATGTTTTCTCCAACTGAGTTGATCCTGATTCTGAAGCAAATTTTGACTTCTCTTGCAAAACTGACACTGATATCATATATTTCTAAATGGGAAGCTTGATGAGCATGTCTCTATCTTCTGCATAATCTACTTGAGGTCCCTCTCTGTGTTCAGCTGTTGTTGTAAGTGACCTGTCATCAGAGACCCATTCAAATGACACTATTATTCAGCCAAACCAACACACATGCTGTTCGCTAAGCTCAGGATCATTAGTGCAAGGCTAAGGCGGTGACAGAAGCTCCTCACCTTGGAGATCCTGTACCTCAGGTCCCTTTCCATCATGGACCGCCACTGATCTGAGACCTGCTGCACTGAACACTCCGCCTTCAGAAATGCATCCCACAGCTGAAAACAAGTTATGAAGAATCACTTTTTAAAATACCCCAACACCTCTGCAACATAACAGAACCATGGAAGAAAAGTATTCGTTTCAGCTGTAGAAACTTGGATGAAACGATCTTTCAAAAGGCACATACGTGAAAAAACAGCTGGCACTGCTGGAGTCAGCTGCATGTAAGAATGTTACTCCGACAACAGTGTTCCTTGTACTTATGCTCCATCTTATTTAAATTTATTCCCAGTTTAGGTCATTGATGCCCCTTGACAAACTTGATCAGTGTGCTCACTAATTTTTTAAATAAAATGCTCGTGTTTTTCTTATGATCTACGATGACTCATTACTCTCCCATCTTGCTGCCTCTTTAACTTCAGTGCATTTTATAGATTGATTGCACTTTTCCTTTTTCACTGTGACTGCAATCAAACTAAAAATAGATTCTCTCTCAATCCTCCAAAACGTAGGTTTTCAGACAGGTTTTCTTTGGGTACCTCCAATTCGTTTGGGTAGGAGAGAGCGCCAGATTTTGTGAAAAGGGTGTTGGACAGAAGACCGGCTCTCCACTGGCTCAGGCTGTCCTGCACAGAACTCAGGTTCCTGAAGAACAAGTCCAGCTCATGACTGCTCTCTTTATCAGCCTGGCAGAGAAAGGGCATAGGTAGAACAACTGACAAACAGTAGGTGGCACAATCATTAAGGTATGTTGTAAGATTTATTGTTCAAACTCTAGAACTATAGCTGCAGCTCTTTCTTTAACACAGTAGTGTGTCAGCAGGAATAAAACCATAAACACCAACATTTGTAATGAGCTAAAAAAATAACTAAAAGTTACTTGTCAACAGCATTAAAAGACCACTTAAAAGCCGTGAACTTTATTGCTGAATGTAAACGGCCATCGTGACTGTTTCAAAGAGCTGCTGCTTATTCTCACAGGAATACCTTTTCCAGGAGGAAGTGTTGAAATTCAGCCACTTTTAAAACCACCTGGTAAGACATCACGACCGTTTTGTACAGGGGGACCAGCCGGGCTAATCCACAGACGCTTCTGTGAATACTGATGCAGCACGTCAAAAGGGGCGACACATATCCTGAATGGATTATTCTGCAGAAAAAAAAACACATGTAATTAAAAACACAAAAAACAGTTGATTTGTGAAATTTGTAAATAAAGTTTTAGTTACATAACAATAACACTTTGGTTGTAAATACACTTCCTGACAGAGACAGGCTATCCAGATGTGTCTACGGCATCTGTTTTCTGCCACACCCCCTGATGTAATTATGATAAGGTTTACATTCCTTTGAGAATAGTGAACATTGGACAGATAATGGTGTGTGACCACCTTATTTCTTATAAATAAGGGTACTGGATAATCCACTTCGAAGAACAGCAAAGAACAGCAACAGGACTAACTGTGCTTCCATACTGAAGTGTTAATCTTCTGGGTTATTTAATCCATGACAGAATTTTCATTTTTTAATGGTTTCATTTTTCTTACCTTTCTCGGTCGTCCTGAAGCTTACGCAGCACGTAAATTAGGACATTTTGCACAACCTGAGTGATTAATGGACAGACTATTAGGTAGACATACTCCAAACCAGGCATAGAAGCATAGCTTTTCTAATTCGCATCAATCAATTTTGAAGAACACACCTGAAGCTTGTTTTTCCTCATCTCATCACTGATCTGGTCTTTCTCACGCTCTTTCAGTCTATACATCAGGTTCTGTGTCACATGCTCTATGGCAAGACCTGTCCGTGAGGAGAATTCTACAATGTCCTCTGTGTTCAGCAGGGAGAGCCAGCTGGTCCAAACCAGAGGCCACCTCTCAGCCCGCTGCTTCTGGCCTTCAATTAAAGCGAGCATCCTCCTACAGAGGCATGGAAGAAAAGGGTCATAAGGATTCTAACGAAAGTATAACCATATCACTTACATATGAATTTGTGTGTGTTGCTGAAAAACACTTTTCCTTAATATTACTGGTTTGGCATGAAATTAGGTCTCTGTGAATTTAGACTCTACTTGATACTTTTACTGAGCCTTTTCCGGCTGGGATATTTTAGCAAGTACAGAAGATGTGAACTAGCAGAGTTTTAATCATAAACACTAATACTTCAGCAGTAAGTGCTCAAAAAGTCCAATGTGTTATATCACATTGTGTAAAGAATAATATAAATACCAAATGTAAATGTGACTATGGGACAGACTAATGGTTAAGAACATAGAACTGAACTGCTTTGGTAAAAGAGACAAGAGCAAGAGCTGGAAAGCTCTGTGTAAACTGGAGAAATCATCTGTTACTTTAAGAAAAATGGAGTTCATAGCACATAAAAGAAAGGCTATGAAGAGGACACACCTCCTCTTTTCAGAAAATCTGTGGATCTTCTCTCGAAAAGTGGCGTACTCCAAGCCTTCCAGCACTGCCCAAGCTGACTCGGGCATTTCGGGGTTGGGTGTGCCAGCCTTTTCTCCAGGCTCCCTTAGTGTGTGCAGTAGAGGCAGGAGGAGAGGAACCTCGGCCACCAGGCCACGCATGCAGTAGTTCATCAGGCCAATAACGGTACTGTTAGGACAGAGGTCCCACACGTGTCACAGACTGTCATTCCTTCAAGTGTTAAGTACTGTTAAGTACGTGTACTGATTATATTCATATCAAACACTGGACATTACAAAGCAGCCCAGGCTGACCAGTGACCTCTGGTTAATGGAAGCTGTGGTCCTGAATGAGGCTGGTTTAAGAAGTTGTATCAGCACAGCAAACACATACAGCACTGAGAATGTACAGACTTGGAACTGGGCTAAAAAAACCACAGCAGGGTCAAGTTTCCCTGATCATGGGAAACTGTAGGGGTAAATTAATGTAGGGAAGGGCAGGGCAATATTCACGCTACATTTTATATAGAAGCTCTTTCGCCAGCCTCCATAGACTCTAGGCCAAAAGGACAGATGGGAGGTGCTGGTGAGTGAGGTCAAGCATCAAAGAAGTGAAGCCACAAGCCTAAGGCCCACAGCTGTACTGCAACAGTCAAAGCCCTAGTGGTACAGCAGATCTCGCCAGTCTTCCTTTTACGCTTCCTAAATAAGTGGTTGTATATATTTTTGGTGCCCCTGCTTAGATTCCCCATTAAATACTTTTTATGTTTTTACACAAAGACAGAACAAAATGTGATACAATGGATGAGCACACAAAAACATAGTCGAAAGAATGTTTTAAAGCACCACTCACTTCTCAGACTTTGTGAAGACCTTCTTCACCTCCGTCAGGTGCTGGTGGCTCAACGCAGTCTCTGAGCTCACCAGACGGCACAGCTCCGCCCAGCCCTTCACCCCCAGGTCTGCATTGCAGGACCTGCACACCTGGAACACGGCCAGCCCCAGCAGCAGGGGACTGGATTCAGTCCTCAACACTTTCAGCAGGTGTTCTGCTATCAGATTCAACACCTGCAAAGAATCTGTACTTAGATTACTTTTGCTCCCATATACTGTACCTGTTTATTTTTTTTATTGTTTATTTTATTGTAAACAATCTACACACTTTGACAGGTGGAGGTGTGGAGCTGTCTGGGTAAGTAAGTCGTTGAGAAGATGTCTCAAAGCTCTGCTTGTAAGAAAATAATCTCTTGGCAAACTGGGAGACACCTTGCTGGTCAATTTTCGATGGCCACTTTTGAAAGACCCGATCAAGCAATATCTGAGCAGAGGTGATCCAGGATTGATGAGCCTGATGTTTTCTTGATGAAACCCAGGACAAAAGTAATTCTCGGAAATTCCATAATTCCGGATTCCGATCAATGTGACCCTCATAGAGGTGTAATTCTGAAAAAAAACGAGACAGAATTTATTTTAACAGATTATGATTTCTCTTTACTGTTAGTTTTAGTATGTGTTAAAAAATATTACCTTCATAATTTGACAAATATCACATTTCACAGTTTATATGCAGTGTTGCAACTTGTCTCTGTCACCTTTTTGGTCATATGGTATGACTATACATCTCTCAGCCACCTCTAAAATATGCTTCTGTCGTTGTTGAACCTGGAACTTGTAAAAAAGTTCACGTCCTCTGGGAACTTCATTCTCTTGAACAAAAAAGCATGCTTCAATCAAGCAGTCTTTTTGGTCCATACCACTGAAAGGAATAGAACCATACACAAATGAGATCTCACTTTTATAAATAAAACAAAACAACAGCACAGCTGTCACCACATCTCTTTACACATCAAATCCACTTTTGTCTTTCATGTAACCAATGCAAAATTGTACATCTTTTCATGTACAAAACTGTTCAAAACAGTTCTTCATTCTCCATTTGGTTTTCCCACACATTGTTCAGGTGACCACATCAGTTATGAGTAGATCAGGCTTTCCTGGTACTGTATCATCATTCATGTGCTACTTATGATATTTAGCTTATTGACTGAAGGAGCTGCTGGAAAGATGAATATATTTGTACTGGCAATAATCAAAGACCAGCTAAACCAAGGGAAAATATCAAATTAAAAAGTACTTCACTCACACGAAATGGGTAATCTGAAGAACATGAAAGTCCCCTTCACGAAGACATAATAGCAACTTGTCACAGTCCTGGTTGAATTTGAACTTCTTATCCAGAACTGCGTAAAAGTGGAATGTAAACATCGGGGGTCCAGAATGTTGTTTTGCTGGAGAAACCTCACTGTGGATTAACCAAAAGTAAATGAAAGTTAAACACACTTTTAAAAAATGGAAGTACTGATTCACAATTCTGAAGTGCTTTATCGACAGTACATTCTGTAATAGTGGCACAGCAGCTCACCAGCTCCCCCTACTGTTGCCCTTCTCTGTTAGTTTTGTGGTGCGGTTTGACTCCTCTTTAGATGTCTTCTCTCGCACTCTGCTCTTGCTCCTTGACCTCCCTGACCTCTGCTCTTCCCCATCACCACTCCTCTTTCTGGTGCCAGACAACTGCTGCTCTCCCTCCTTGACATCCCCAGAACCCCTAGAGCCTCGGTCTGAGGATCTGCTGCTGGGTTCTGTGTCCTGAGTGTCCACACCTGTGGCATCCTTGTTGCCCACTCCATGGGCTGGTGCTGCACCTTGTTCTCCTGTCACAGAGGTGCTTGGCGTTTCCTTTGTCCCTTGCTTGGCAGAGCTGACGGGGTCTGTCTGTGTGTGCTTATTTTCAAGCTTAATCGCCTGTGTCTGAGTGCTCTTATGCTTGAGTCGGTCAGGTCCTCCTTCTGTCTGCGTCGACATCGTCCTCAATCTCTCAGTGTGGTTTTTCCCTGTGGAGCTCCTGATATGAGGAACCTCAGACTTAATTTCCTCCTCTTTTCCTTTCTCCTCAGCCCTCTTAGACAAATCCAGGATGCCTTCTTCAGATGTACCTGTCGCATCCATTCCTTTCTTTTTTGTTTTCTTCCTTCTCCTGTTCTGTTTTTTTTTTGTGCCTTTACCGAGTCTGGTGGGTGTGCAGTGTTCCTGTGTTGTGAAAAGGAAACCAGAATAAATGTTACAAAGTTTCTGCTTTCATTTCCAGCATTGCACAACGGTGGGAGATCATACTTTCCATTTTTTGCAGACCATTAATTACAGTAACACATGATCTGACCCAACACATTGAAATAATGGGAAAACAATGCTGACAGGAACTTTTAGTGCTTTCAGATTGTTATTGGATGTCTGGAGCAACAACATGGCTGATTAATAAAAAGTCTAAACCCAGTTAATATTGTACAAAATCCAGAAGGTTGCTGGTTGAAACCCCAGGATGGTTGCTGCTTTGGATAATTTGTATTTTTTTACTAATAGCATTCACTTGTAAGAATGAGTAATGCAAAAATCTCTACAAGCATTCAGCTGAAGCATCCAAATGGCAGGACACATCACCTGCTCGTGTCCCTGGATTCTGGGCTTCTTTGTCAGTTCCTCTGTGGACTCAGCAGGTTCCATCCTGGGGGACTTCCCACTATCATCCACTCGGCACAGTAAATGGATATGCTGCAGCGATTCCACGTCCTCCGGAGCATTGCAGTGGGGTGAGTTGGCTGCCAATGGCACCGGAGGCCTAGGAGGGGACACAGGGCTGTCGAGGCTGACCGGCGCCTGGTTGTCAGTCTCCATCAGTGAGCGACGCTCCACTCACTGTCCTCTTTTCTCTTGCTGTATTGAGAACACACTGAGCAACATAACTGAGATCAGGAAGAAGCCTTACTGTGCTAATCATATAGAACATCAGAATGAATACTGAAATTCCAGTAACATTCATAACAGGGTAGGAGCATGGTGGTGTGTGAAAGTGTGTGGGTGTGCTCACAGAGACCTAGAACCAAAGACATCTGGGGAATGTGACAAGGTAAAAGACAGAACCTAATTCAAACTTTATTACACATAATTCCCTAAAGCTCTGCACTTATGAAAACCTATACAAGTTTCTATTTCCTACTTGACATTTATGATTGGTTTTGTTTCAGTTTTGCCCAGCGCTTTCAGTTGCGCAAGTGGTGCTTCAAAGAGACTAACCACCTCTGGTTTTGATATAATTCATAATATAACTGTGCTTGGTGGGTTTTTTCTAGGTTCTCTGGTTTCCTCCCACAATCCAAAGACATAGTGGTTAGATTGATTGGTGTCTCCAAATTGCTCGTCGATTGGGGTTTTTTTGTTTTTTTTTGGGGGGTGTGTGTGTGTGTGTGTGTGTGTGTGTGTGTGTGTGTGTGTGTGTGTGTGTGTGTGTGTGTGTGTGT
>JABJVR010000077.1:980696-991083 GCA_025773905.1 Chitala chitala
TGTGTGTGTGTGGAGTTTACATGTTCTCCCTGTGCTTGGTGGGTTTTCTCTGGGTGCTCTGGTTTCCTCCCACAGTCTAAAGACATGAAGGTTAGGTTGATTAGTGTGTCCAAAATTGCCTGTACTGTGTGTGTGTCCTGATGCCCCACCCTGGGTGTCCCCTGCCCTGCACCCTATGGGCTCCAGGCTTCCCTGTGACCCTCACCAGGACTAAGCAGTTAAGATAATGACTGACCTTCTGAGTAACAGCAAGGTAACATTTATAAACCTTCCCCCCAGAACAGATACCAGCAGAAACATTTTCATTAACAAGGGAGCAGCATAAACAGTCTATGTTCAGTAGCAAATGTCCCTGTTAGAGTGAGGTGGTCAAGCACAAAAAAGTACACAGCTGGGATTTAGTGTGCAGGTGACTTTTTAGTCTGTGAAGTCCATGTTTTCCTTTGGAGAATCTCTGTCAAAAAAAAAAAAAAAAAAAAAAAAGAAAAAGCTATCCACTCTGCTATGGTATTTGTTAGCTTGTCTTGCTTTTGTTTATCTATACTTCTCCCACACGCAGTATCTAACGTAGTCTGCCGAAGCCTCCTTCCACTGTTTGCGTGAGTGATTTGGCGGCATCACCAGTGTGTATTGCATTTAAGTGATATTTCAGATTCGAAGTACTCCGGTGATAGGAAAATTCAACTTTGCAGTGGTTAGAAATAACTTTGGTTCTATCGACTCCACCGTCTGGAAGATATTTAAAATTAAAATGTCCATATAAAAGTTCGGTACTTTTCTCCGTTCGTTTATCCACCAGTTCTTTTCCTTTCCGGTTCCTGTGAGCGCTGCAGCCTTACGGCCAAAACAAATGCTCTCTCTCATTGTTTGAGACGCATGAAGACGTTCATCCCAAGCCAGCACTGATCAGAACGCCACCCCTCCTGTCACCCATGGTCTGTATGTACAGTGGAACCCTAGTTGCGAGTAACGTGCAGAATTTTAAAATAAAATTTTGCTTGGTTAACAAGTGATAACTTGCAAGACAAGCATTTTCATATCAAGTATGATATGATTTTCATATATCATACTTCAAATGAGATTAGGGAGATGCGCAAAATGTGGGAAACAGTACAAAATTTAGCAGAAAGGACCACTTGAATATGGCTGTAGGAGCGCGAATGATGAATCTGTTTAACGACAAAACAATCAATGTCACATTCACCTTCTCATCGCCTGTGACAGGCCGCCACCTCGTGGCCAAAAAATGACATTTACAGTTTGCTTTTTAAATGCCAATTATCATTAACTGTTACAGAAACACTTACTATGAAACATAAATAGGATGTTATAATACAGTATCATAGACGTTTAATTTAGAAAAGAAAAGCATTTATTCCTAACTCCAACTGAGTTGATTACAAGCAATAGATGACTTTATAAGAAAAAACAGGTATGTCTGGTATACATTCATGCAAGAACAAAATATGGTAAGAAACAAATACGTGGGGACACTTATCAGGGAAAAAAATGACAAGGATGTTTCCAGAAAACGTTTGACTTTGGTCATGTAGAACTGTTTTTGTCGTTAATATTTAAAAAACACTTTTATAGCATTAGCAAGCTTCTCTGCAAAGACCAATGCCACTATAGATTGCTCCAATAGAACAGAATTAGAGGACATGTAGACCCAAACGTGATGTGTATAAGGGGTTGAAGGGGAAGGTGAGCAGTGGTTCATGTCTGAGGGCGTCTTCTGATTGGTCTTCAGGATATAAATCTAGTGCTTTAAATTGTTTGCATAGGCACATCAGCTGGTGCCGTGTTCTCTGCCTAAGATGGTGAGGGCATTGGCTCCAGCGGTGGCCGCCTCAGCCTGAGGGGTGCGGGGGCCCTTCCTGCCCGCATGTCATCTACAAAGGCCTCCACCCCTTCAAATTTGGTGGTGAGCTCCCCCAGACGCACTTTCAGCCCATTGAACTCCTTGTAGAGGTCTTTCAGTGCATCCGACAGGGGCTGGATCCTGGAAGGACACAAAGGAGAGTGGGCAGGGGGTGGGATGGGTGGATAACGGATTAAACATCTGGCAGATGTTATTGTAGAAAATAGTGAAGTGGAATATCAACAAATCCCACCCCTACATCACAATAAGGGTTCACTAAATTAGCTTACTGTGGCCATATTACCCAAAAAAGGCCTACATCAAAGGTTTCAAATTAATGAGGATTACAGGGTAATTTGGCCTTGAATGCTGGTCACTTCTTCCCACACATTAGTCCCAGCAAGGTGCAGTATTGTTTGAATGATTTCTTTGCAATACAAGGGGAGAGTGAGTCCTTCTTGTTCAACCCACCTCGAATAGTCTGGTAGTACAGTGCTGTGGTCATTAAGAAGCAGGTCCTTGACCTGTGTCATGATGGCAAACTTCCAGTTGTCCAGTACCAAGGTCAAGTTGGAGCACCCTTTAGTGTTGACCTTCTCTGCTGCCAGGGCACCATAAAAAAGCAGGTTTGGTGTGGCAAACGCAAAACACCTGTGTTCAACTTCACACACCTGTGGTCGGTCTCACAGTACTGCAACTGATTTGCACGCCAGAGCACCACTTACAGTAACTCGCCTTTGGCACCTGGGAGTAGTAAACTCCTCCTGCTGAGAGACCCGTCTGAGCTTGTCACATCAGTCAAACCATATTGGTTCAGTGTGTCTGACAAAGACTTTTCAGGCGTGAAGCAACACCCAGAAAAAATCAGTGAAACATTTGCACTGTTTCGACTTTGTGTCCCTGCTCCCTCTTTGACTTTCCTCGATGCTTTTCACAGGATTAATGTTACATATGATAATCTCTTCAATGAAGTTCCTTCATACTTGTCAATAATGTACTAAAATAACTAGAATGTTACTGTTCTTTACAAGGACAGAATAGTTCCCGAAGATAATATTACGAGGATACTACACTTTCAATTTATACGGTTTAATAGTACAGTGAAACCTCATTCTAACGGACTCAGTTGTTCCGGACATCGGATCTAACGGACAAAATCGTCTACTGTTCATACAGGTATACGTACGTACATACAGTTTACTTTATATTTACATGTACAGTACTGTATTTACTATAATTTAGTTAAAAAACAAAAGTATTTACTATTATTTACAATATTTTTTTGTAAAAAAACATTTACATATATATTAAAATTGAATTACAGTACTATATATGTCCAAGTTATACGAAAACTGTGATTTTTACGACACAAAAGCTATTTTTCGGTGATTCCGGACAATCGGTTTTTCCGGATTGCCTCCACCCCCCATTAGTCCGTTAGAACGAGGTTTCACTGTACTTCAATCACGGCACACCCCTTAAGGTTACTGCAAAAATTACTTAACATCAGAGCTCAGTACCTTGTAATAATGAGCCCAACGCCTGTACCTACTGTGGCACCAATGTCAACATCATGTCAGGATCTCACCCTCAGCCCTGCAGTCCCATTCTGTAATCTGTTGCCTCTTCA
Source organism: Chitala chitala (assembly GCA_025773905.1). Taxonomy (NCBI): domain Eukaryota; kingdom Metazoa; phylum Chordata; class Actinopteri; order Osteoglossiformes; family Notopteridae; genus Chitala; species Chitala chitala. The sequence goes on from JABJVR010000077.1 coordinate 984,188, forward strand.
TCTTCTGGGCCATACATAGCACAACCAGATACAGCAAAGCCAGCACCCTCCTCATCCTTGTTACAACGATGATGGCTGCAGGGCAGTTAGGGATGCAGGTGAGCAAAACTGACAGGACATCAAATCTCCATCAGAGTGGAATAAAGCCAACAACATCTTGGGTTGACAGATCTAGTGGGAACGTAAATCCACAAACACTTTCATGCACACATCAAAATTTATTTTCACTTCAGAAATTTAAACAAGCAACATAAATACTTGTAAAAACACACATCGTAACCACATCTCACTCAAGACATAACTTTGTTGTAAAATTTTACCTGGATTAATAAACTGGGTAGCACAGATATATTTCAACACTAACATTAATCTGCATTACTGTAACAGTACAAGAAGCCTCTGAGATGGCTAGTAGAAACTCGTGTAATGTTTACTGATATATTTAGAATGTCAATATACAAACTTGAGTCAGAAACAGCTTAGTAAATGTAAAATTTTAACAAACTTCACTGAATGTTAAGACTGCTATGATCACAGTTTTACTTAAGACATGGAAATGAATTTCAATATTTTTGGTATTTAAGTAGTGAATAGAAATAAAATGAGAAAAATACCTGTTTTGAACCCCTGACTCCTCTGCTGCTAGTCCACCTTTAGGAAAGTGAGCCAGTTCTGTAAGCACTGATGGGATGGGATGCCTATATATTGTTTGCTCAAAACATAGCTCCATCCACCTGAGGTGGGACCTCACTAACAGCAGGGGGAGGGTGTCTCAAGTATCATAGCAACCACGCAGACTAGGGCTGTCAATACAAGTGTTTCCAAGGATTTATTGTGTCCTTTTTGTAGTCAGCAAAAGAACATGCTGATGTGTAGATTAACACACAGCAAGCTATTGCCACATCATACAAACACTAAAACATGGTGTGCCCTATCCTCACAGAGACCACGTATGCAGAAACCATGCAGAAAACAGACTGAACACCACTGTAAGCCCTCTTTGTTTCTACCTTCAAGCTGAGCCAAAAACTGGCAGTTTGAGTGAAATATAATTTGAACGGTTGTTTGTTGAGGCAATTTCTGGGACTCCTGGTAAGGCAGCACTGAGAAATCTGTGATGTATAATGCGCTTAGCCAAAAACAGCTCACCCCACTTAATGGTTAAATTACCACAGACAGAATGCTGATGTTACATTTATCTTGTGTCCTCAGCAACGTTCCCACATGCCTGGTGCTTATCAACAGTGCTTGACAGGAAAGCCAGGGAGCACACCATGAGGAGAGACTCTCCAACAGTTAAGAATGTCTGATGGCAACATAGGATCAAGCAAATCACATCAACATTATAATGGCATGAACTCCCACCCTCCTCCCAGAATATCCACCCCAAGGAGAGGGTGGGAGTTCATGGAGAGAGAAAAAAAAAGTCCAATTTGGTGTTCATTGGAACAGATGTACTGTCTCAGATTACACCAAAGGCTCACTTCTCCGCTGGTGAAGGTGTTTGATGTAGCACTACCGATGTACTAAAGGCATTCCTATGTCTTGGTTTAATGATCTGCAGTCCAGCTGCGATCCGCTGGAAGATTCGGGGAAAACCCACCTCCCCCAATCACCCCGGAACACAGCCTGAGCCAATATTCGCTGCCGCCTTTAAAAAGAAAGCCACCTTATTGATAAAACACAAAAACACTCTACAGCTTCCAGATAGACTTGAAGAAACAGCTGGCAATGAACTTGTACAGTAATAAGCGTGAGTACTCTCTCTGCAATTTCCTTTCAGAATTATCTTGTTTAGAATGAAAGATCACATCATCATGGACTTGTTCCAAAAAAACAACTCATTGTAATCTTGAAAGTCAATGTGTAAGTTTAAAGCATTTGTACCAATAAGATGAAGGCGCAGTTGAAAGGCAAAATATTTTGGCTGGCTCTGATATGAAAGGATCCCCAGTGAGGCTGGGCAGGACAGTGAAAATTGCCAGTGCAAATGCATGTCTTCCAAATAACAAGCTATCCATTTTGGTTATGTAGATACTGAACACTGAGCCTCACTCTCTGGCAAGTATACTACAGCTTAAAATATATATATAAGGGGCAGGACTATCAAAATCACAAAGTCAGTGGTAAGAAAGCTCATGTGGACCATAAAAGGTCAGAACGTCCTGCGGACAGATATAGACTATGGTCTATGGTTCTGCACATGAGCAGAAAAATCAAACACACCAATCCTGAAGAAGCAGAACACTGCACCAGTTGCACGACCAATTTGAACATGAACATCAGCCATGTTGCACCCTGCATCATCTCAGCGTTACGACAGTGGTGGTTGAGCAGCTCTCCAAGAGTCTTTGTTCTTCTTTGGTTGGTTGATTACAAAAACAGAAAAAGAAATAGCAGCATATCAGACATAAGGCAGAACTATTGAAGCACTTGTCCAAGAATTACAGCTCTTCTCATTTCACAACTTATTTCTCTACCAGATGAAGGGGGGTGTAGACTTGGCACTAAAAACTCACTTTTAATTTAACCGTTTCACATAGCTGGGTGTAAGATCATGTACCCTACAATGCTTTGACTTAGCTGAGGGAGTAAACATGAGCAGTTCTCTGAATTGTCAGAAACCTAACAGCAACACAGGACAAGCCACAAACTTTGTGAACACTTTGACATTAGCCCATCTGTTTTAAGGCAGAACCTTGAGGCCAGTACAGGGTAGTGTCAGTCTAACTGGCTCAAACAATACACTGATGTACAAGTTATGAGAAAAGAGAGCTGCCTTCTCTACTGCTCATAAAAGTAGCTACCAGTTGAGAGGTAATCACTGGATACTGCTTTCCCATTTTTATAGGTTCTTACTCATACTATGTTTCACCTAAATTGCATGTACCTTTCCAGCACTGCCAGCATATAGATGAGACCAATTCGTTCAATGTCAACAGCCAGTAAAAAATAAGCAAAATTATGTTTACATTCTGATTAGTAGCACTTAGTTGACACTGTGATATCACTGCTGAAAGGCTGAGTCTAAATTGGACACCAACATCCCCTGTAGTTTTACACAATCCATTCTTCTCCCAGAATCTACGAGATTCTGTTCAGGTGACAAGGTGAATTCACAAGTGAGTGTGAGTGCAGGTGTGAATGAATACCCAGGGACAGATTGACTAATTTCCCTGCTGCAGTCAAAATTATAGGCAGATGAATTGTAACTGTGGAGTTAACCAGGAAATGGACACATTCACTCTTCAAATTCAATATTTATTGGGTATGTTCAAAAGCAGATGAAAAGAGTTTGATATGAAAACTGGTCAGTGAACATCCATGTTTTAAATACTGGTTTAATCCTGAAAGAGTTTTCAAATTTTCTCTACTCTACAACAAAGGCAGGGAGTGGAAGGGGAAAAAAAAGGTTAGCACACCATGTTAGAGCACCCACAAGCATATACCCCTTCCCTTCCTGCTACACTGCTTTCTGGCCCTCCCCTTTGCATTTTAATTCACCGCTTTTCCTTCAGCTCCCTTATTTGCATGTGTACAACACATTGGACTAATGAAAAAAACTCTTGACATTTTCTTCACCTTTTGTTCTTTAAAGAATGCTCATTCTTGACCTCTGACCAGCTTCATAGCAGAACTTGACTAGAAGTCTTTGATGCTGTAATCGTGCAATTGTAGCAACACATCCCAGCCTCCCCCAGAGGGCAAATCTATTCGAGCATTTGGGAGACAAGGGGCCAGCTCTTCCACTCCCTCCGCCCCTTTGTAAATAATGGACTGATTCAGCAGCAGACAAAAACAGGCAGACAGACAAGACAGACAGACCTGAAATCTGCATGTGGACAAGACACGCGGGGATGGGGTTACACCTGGCATTCCAGGCAGCAAGATAAAGGGGTTTGGGACTGAATGAGACAAACGTCATGCATCAGCAACCAGGTTCAGCTGTCTTACCAAGAAGCCAAAATACACAGCGGCCTATAACTAAAACCAGAAAACTGAAGGATGAAAATAACTGGAATTCTATGATGTCACCCCAAAGCAAAACACACGAGTGCAAACCAATCCCCACCATATCTGTGACAGACAGCCTGCCAAACCAACCAACGGTTTTAAAATAAAAGCCACAAATCACTCCAGTCGTATGTTGAGATTGAAACAGTGCTACAGGGCCAGTAAACAGTAGGTCCGGACCACATCAGCTCAGCTGTAAGTGACCTGAAATGCCACAAGAGCCCAGGTTTGGATGCTCTGTACAGGCAAATCCACCAGGACACTGAGAAAAAGGAAGACAGCCTGAGTGGATGGCTGATCACGTGTCTGGTCACAACAGACCAGAAACAAGGACAATACATTTCACAAGTCTACTACTAGCAAGTAATAGTAGGTGGGTAATGAATGTAAGTATTACTGAGCTCATCCATTAAGGAGACGGAGTCACCTGCTGTACCTCAGCCAGGAAAACCACCTGATCACACAAGACAGCAAACAAAGGTGATAAAGCACAAAGTGTAAGGGGAGCAAATGGAGAATGGTGGGGTGAGAGGAAGCAGGGCCAAACACTGGCATCTTTCCTCCATAATCTACCCTGATATGAAGCTCAATTCTCAGAAGAAACAACTATATTATTTCCATTTCCATAAATACAGCAACAATCCAAAACTGGAAAAAATAACTCATTTGGATTTAATCAAGAATTGTGTATTTACACAACAGACTTAAGAATCCTAAGAAATCAAGTAAAAGGGGCGAAACAACTTCTGAGGTTGGGGTGGTGGGTTGTACCAGCAGCATTGTGTAGGACTGCTGCTGCAATACTGAAAGAGGAAGATCCTGATTTGTCCCACAGTATGAAGGGATCACAGGAGGGCATGAGCAGAAACAGTGGCTAAGGACACCAAACTGCCATACATTGACATCATTAAAGGACACACACCAATGGTATCAAGCTGGCAGTGCCCCCTGCAGGCCTCTGCCAAAAAGGCAGCCCGTGAGATGGGGAAAAAAAAAAAAAAAAAAAAAAATTGAAGGTTTAGGAGTGAGAAGGGTAAGGGTCAAAAGGTCAGGGGGAGGGATGTAGAAGACAGTGCTGCAGCTGGTCCCAGAGCTAGGATGACGACGTCAGCGACGAGTCTTTGGCCCGCATGTCGCCTCCTCAGTGACAGCCAATGGGGGAGGGGAGTTGTAGGAAGAGGGCAGAGCTGGAAAGGACAGTGTGGGGCTTAACTGCGAGGCAGGCTGCACATCTCGCATTGCTCTGTGCCCGGCTGGTTCATGAAGGTGCAGTGGAGGCAGGACCACATGGCCGATGCAGAGGCTGGGGCGGAGGGGCCACTCATGGCCCCATAGTCATGGGAACCTGACGGCTGCCCACCCACTGTGCCTGTTCCCAGGGAAAGACACAGGTAAAGTTAGTTAGGACAAGCAAAGAGGCAAACAAAGAAGAAAGCAAAAAAAATCTGAATGGCAGCATATTTGAAGACTCTGTTGTTGCACATTAAGTTGGACTCTACAGGGTGTTGTCGTGCTCTTTATGAAAAGGCAAACTGATATGTGTGATGGAGAGTGTTTTGCAGACCTTTCCTTCGTCTCACTCTTTGACCACAGTTAGTATGGACAAGAACAGAACAGGAACAGAAACAGAAACTTGGATAAAAGTTCACAAAAAGGTTCAGAAGTAAATGTGCAAAGTGTCAGCAACAGAGTGTTATCCAGTACTGACATACCAAAAACACAGGGCTCTTGGACTGCTTCCACCATTAGGTGTTGTTAGTCAGTGCTGGTACATCCAGTTCACAGAGCCCCTAGGCTCCTCCCACCATCAGGTGGTGTTAGCCAATCACGGCACACCTAGTACACAGAGCCTTTAAGCACCTTCTGAGGATCCCAGCACTACTTACTGCACAGCTGCTCGATGGTGGCCCACTGATCCAACTTTCTCCAGGTCTGTGCAAGCTCCTCCTGGGAGGTCTTTACCGCTTCAAGGAGGAGACCGATGCTATCCTGAATCAAGACAGGCAACCCCAAAAGGAATAAAGAGAGGAAGCAGCTTGGCATAACCCAGAGACAGCAAAACCAGCACCTACCATCTTTGAAACACCTGTCGCATGTAATAGATAACCTGTTTTTCCATCATGCATAAATACTAATGTCATACTGAAACATTCTTATGTCACACCACTACCCCTTCTTAATACAGGTTGGAAAGTGATCACCATCCCTACTTACTTTAATGTACAGCATACTATACATAGCTATTAAATGGTCTTTTCCAACCCATCATTGTGTCATTAGCCCATATCTTCCCAAGTGTTTATCAGGGGAAGCGGCAACAGAACAATTCAACCCTCATCCCAACTGCCAGTTAAACTTATTTAAAGAACCAAAGCCAATATGTTCTTGATGAGTTAAAGGCTTGCCTGCCTACACAAATACCGCATTAGTCCCATCATAGAACAGGGACAGCATGTACCAACGGACTGGCTGACCGCACCACCTCATCTGGAAGGAATTCATTTTAGAACGGAAGACATTCAATCAAAAGCACGAGGCCATAGTAGCAGCTGCAGCGTGTCAATACAGGTCTGCAAAGCGAGCAACTGGCCTCAGTGTGGCTGTGCATGTGAGAGATGGGCAGCAGCCATCTTACCCTCAGGGGCATGACCTCATTGGTGACCAGAAAGAGCAGCAGGTGAAAGTCAGAGACAACATCCAGAAATGAAGTGGAGGAGCTCTGGGACAGATATGTGGCCAAACTGTGGAAATCCTACGCACACAGAGGAAAGAGGGGGGGGGGAAGAGAAAAAAAAAAAAAAAAAAAAAAAAACAATTGTTAACAATGTTGGCTTTTTGTAATTTACATAACCTTTGAATTAAAAGCAACACTCCAAAAGGAA
>JABJVR010000077.1:991093-1006505 GCA_025773905.1 Chitala chitala
CCCCCCCCGCCCCCCCCCCCCCCCCCCCCCCCCCCCCCCCCCCCCCCCCCCCGCCCCCACCCCAAAAAAAAAAAAAAAAAAAAACATTTGTTCAGCATGTGGGCTGTGTGTCATTTACATAACCTGTGACTTAACTGCAACACTCCAAATGGAAAACAACCTTACTGCCCCTCCTGTGCTTGTCCCCACATACATATGCTTTCCCCAATCAAAAGCACAATAACTGCAGCAACATACTAGGCAAACACATGACAGACAACAGTACACACCAGAGTCTATGCTTGCTAAGTAAAGGACCTGGCTCCTTTAATTAAGCAGGGGTCCTAGGCCAATCACAGTCATGGGCTGACGCTCATCCTAAACTGTGCTTCTTTTCCCTTACCTGGACCTCCCCCAGAACATCCCGGTTCTCAATGGGGAAGCGAGGCATGGAAGAGAAGGTGTAGACAGGATCTTTGGGAAAGGTGGTAGTGATCTTAGAAAAAAGACAAAAACGATCATCCAATCAGCGGTAACATCACATTACAACTTATAATACGATAATATTTCAGCGACACAAGAGGTAGGGGGGTCAGCAAGGATTTATCTGTTCAAACTGACCCACAAATAACCCTTAAAGAGTCCAAGACTACCAAACATCTCACAAGCATAACAGTCTACTCTAACCACAGAATCAGGTTTCGGTCATTGACTGAAAAGTAAAAGCAGCCAATGCCGTTTCTGTAACATCGAATATCTGGTTCATTTTTAGAAAAGGAAACACTTACTTCACGCAATCCATTTTGGATTTAAGAAAGCTATTTGGATGCTGACATGCTCCCAGCTGTAACTTTATAAAAATGTTCTAAGTTCATAAAAAAAAAAAAATAAACCACTATGAATTTATAACATGCAAGTACTGTAGGTTGCCCTGGATGACAGCATTTGCTAAGTAACTAAAATAAAAACAGTACATCACTCAATGACAAGCCATGGCAACTGAAGCTCAGCATGGTGCAACAACCTAGGCAGAGTGAATGGCATGGGTGCAGGGTGGGGCTGGGGCCACGAACACAGCACAAAGCAGAGGAAGCAAAGCCAGCAATCCACAGGTGTGACCAGGTGACTAGCATGGCCCCTATGACCCTGATCAACCTCACAGTCTTCCCTGACCTGAAGCAGCCCAAATTATGAAAACTGAACAGAAGTGGCCATTATCAAAAGAGATGACACAGCAAAGGCATCACACAAACAAAGAGCATTTAAGAGCATCTGAAACAAACTTATGCAACTTGTGTATATTTGAATCCATACTGCACTAACAGACAAACGAAGAAAAGGAGTGTGTGGCAATAAAGCACAGCCTAAGAAAACAATTCAGTTCTGTATATTTCCACCGTTACTTTCTGACAAGTTTACAGGGGGTGTGGGTAAACCATTGAACAGGCTGTGCTGTTGATAGTTGTACTCAGACTACTATGCAGTACTCTAGAGGGGGAATGTTTAAAGCCTGAAGATGCAGACAGCGTTGTTTTCCAAAACACAGTTGGCTGCGACCGAGAAGCCATACTGAGAAGCCATGCAAATGAATGCAAATGAAAACGATGCCAATTCTGAACAACTGACTATTTCAGCATGCATACTGGTAAGCATTATTTTGCTATGGTGCCTTGGTCACCAACTCTCTTAAATCTGGGCCAGTTAAAGGTTAGCCTAGCACGCTGCATCCCCTCAAAGGGGGATTTGATTTCAGTGGATCGCCACTGAAATCTGGGAAAGCAATTAATTCATAGCGTGCTACCATCTAATTTCTGAGTCTGTACTTACTCCTATTTAGAAAAACTTACCTTCATTAATGACAGTAATGCTAACATACTTTCTTTAAACACTCAGTAAAAAAAAAGTTTAAGTTTCAAGTAGGCTACACTGCCTGATTCAGGCTGCTAAATATCTACGCAATTAAGAGCAGACAGTACTTCGCAGGCTGTGAATTCTGCAAGGCCAATATCTTCAACTATCTGTTGCACACTTTCATTGATCTGTGTAACTGATTTGACCAAAGGTATTTATGCAGGTCAGTGATTCCATAATACCAAGGAACCAGGGCACAACAGCTGCTTCGTCTGTTCTGCTTCCAATCAAGTGTCCTACAGATACCACATCTGGAGACCACATTAGAGTAATATCTGCTCAAAAAGTTAGACATTCCGACTGTTGCTTGTTGCCTGAAATAGACCAGGATGTAAACACAGCTTGCAGGGCAAGCAGACAGCATGTTCTGTGTTCTGTACTTCAGGTCACAGGCTTATTGTAACATTCTGGACTTGAGCGCCACACCTGCCACATAGCGTTTCAAATAACCAGAATAATCCCCATTTTCCATCTCTGCAAGGCATCAGAAGAGTTGTTTTCTGGTTCTGGCTCATTTAACTAAGATGAAAATCTGCACAACAGGTGTTGGAGACACTCAGGCATAGAAAGAGTGGAGGGATCATGTCCCCTGAGCACCTCAAGGGAAATCGGGGGTGGGTCACCTCTGATACTCACATCAATGATCAGATACTCCACAGGCAGTGGTCGAGCTAGATATGTGATGTCGTTGCCAAATTTGTCTTTGTCCTGCAGAGAGGGCAAAGTTCAAACACCGCCTTAATGAAAGACGTTCTTAGTGCATGGAAGCAGGCAGGTTAAAGTATGTATTCCTTCACAGTAAAAAGCAACCTGATTTACAGACTCAGCAGCAGAGAGGTACACAAAATCATAGAGGAACAGTTGAGTTGTGATCATTAAACGTGTCATCACTGCAGCAGATGGAAATGGACAAATTTATACTGACCTGGTAAAGGTGAAGTAAGCTTGGATCATTAGGGTGGTCAGATGACCAAGTCCTCTTCACCCACAACACGCTCAGACTCATATTCCATAAGCTTACACTGCTATTCCACTTGCCATTAGAGAAACGTATAAGTTTGTGAAGGAAATGATGTGTGTATGCATGAGTCAGCTTTGGCTGCATGACCTCAAGTGTTTAGCTACTCCACATTTACTGCTAATGTGACGGTTCTGCATTGAATCCTTAACTCAGACCTCTGGTCTGGCGCCGGTCCACGACAGCGACTTTTCAGATTGTGAGTCTGCGAGTGCGCCTGTGGGTGTGCGAGTGCGCGAGTGGCTGCAGCATCAGCGCCCATACCTTGTAGAAGACATCGGGAACGTACTGCTCTGTGCTGGACTCCTTGGCGTAGCCCAGCTCTGAAGCGTCCCGGCAGGGCAGCAGGCACTCATCTCGCACCAGCGCCATGCACTGGTTTGACACTTGGTAGCCCTCAAAGTGCACCTGGTTATCAGGGCCCCCTGTAGGCAGAGAACCAGCAGGGTCAGCTTTTGGAAATTCAAACACTGCACACATCCAATTCACATGTGCACGCATGTGCACATGCAGACTTCAGTGTCACCTGACACACACACACACACACATACACACACCTTAGTAATGACTCGGCCAAACAAAAGAGGTGTAACAGGCTAGAACAAACACAGTGGTACTTGATCTTAGACACACTAAATATGCAAAGGAACCGCAAGTGAAGGTTATGAAAGATGTCAAGCACATGACTGATCTAATTCACACACACGACTAGGGCCTACAGACCAGAGGCCTTCCAGTCAATCCAGGTGCAGCCTATCTGTGTTGACACACAAGCAGCAGCATGAATTATGAAGACAGGCAAACATGTAATAAAGAAGTTCTCGTTATCTAGGAATACCTAGAAGACACCCTGAAACAACTTGAGCTCTGCTAGACATTCTGGAATAGTGCGGTGGAGAGGAATGGGAGCAGCGGGAGAAGAGCTGGGAGAACAGGGAGAAAGGCAAGGAGCAGGGAGAGTGGAGGAGGAAGCCAAGGAAAACACAAGACTTCCTCAAGTCAAACCGTATAATCAGAAACTGTGTACCAACCCACCACATCAGACAATGAAAAATGTACTGAGGTAATGGCAGCAGTAGTGGGGGGGGGGGGCTTCAGATTACAGTGGGGAATGAAGTGGGGTGCAGCAAACTGAGGGACCAGGGGCATACCTGTTGCTACTACAGTGACAAACTTGGAACCAAAGTGACCATCGGGGGAGAGGCGACAGGGGTTGGGGTTCAGATTCTGGAAATGTCCCGCCGTGATGCACTCCTCTGCACTCAAGAAGTAGGCGTCCTACACAGGAATTGTGAGGCAGGTGACAAAGCACGCAGAACAAAACAAAAGGCAAACATCAAGCTTCTGACAGGCAGTGAGATGCTCCAGCTTCAAGGTGGCATATCAACTAATTACACAAGACAGCATAAGAACTTAACCACTAGTTATTTTCTTCAGTTTCAGCCACTATACGGCATACTCTGCTATTGCTGAATACTATTGATATATCAGACAACACGCAGCAGCGTCTGCGCTAACAGCGGTGGTGCGATCAGACAACACGCAGCAGCGTCTGCGCTAACAGCGGTGGTGCGATCAGACAACACGCAGCATTGTCCGCGCTAACAGCGGTGGTGCGATCAGACAACACGCAGCATTGTCCGCGCTAACAGCGGTGGTGCGATCAGACAACACACAGCATTGTCCGCGCTAACAGTGTACACAACATGCTACAGCAACATTAGCAGTAGGGACCTCACATCTCACCTTGTTCCTGGTATAGCGCACTGTTCCTTTTCTTGTGTCTTCTGACAGCAGGTCAGTGAAGATCCAGCCCACCTGAAAAGAAGAGAAAGCACGACCACTCAGACATTCAGCCAGCAATATAGAAACTCCATTTCCCATTCCATGCTTGTGTCATGTGGGAATGGGGGGCCTTTAGGAGCCTATCACATTGTGTAGAGTTTTGAATTCAATCCATGGGCTGTTGCACAGCAGGATAAAGGGGCATACTGACGCTCCGCTCTCAGTGCAGAGCCAGTGAGTAATGTTGTGGTTAAGGAGCAAGCCCACATCGGCAGTGCGATCAGACAGCACGCAACCATGAAGCCTGTGGTTATGCCCTTGAGAAAGGTATTAAACCCACACTGTATATGCCTCAAGCTGTACTGTTACTGTAAGACTAAAGAGCAGCACATGGTAAGATGAAAAGTGGTAATAACATAAGCTAACTACTAGTAAACAGGCCTCTGTAGGGAGCAGCTCATTACCCTGAAGCCCTACCTTGCGGAGACCCAGCTTGGCCGCAAGCTCCTCCACCGCTGCGGCCTTGGGATCCTCCACCAGCTCTAGGCTGTTCTGCGTGGCAATCTACAAGAGAACACAGATGGACCAGGTAAGCAGCAAAGTGATTAAGTAGTTGGAAAAAGAGCAACCAATTTAGCTTCTAGGTTTGTGGATTTTAAAGAATACACAAAGTTGTGATGATCTTGTGGTACAGCACACAGTATACAGGCTGTTATTATGGTGTGAACAGAAACATGCAAAACTCACAAGCTCTTTGGCTCTGACACCACTATTTATTTAACCATTTTTTATTTAACCATTCTTTAACACTTACAGAGTAAGTAGCCATCTGTTCAAAAATATCATAGAAACTACATGTCACCAGAAGAGCACAGATATGCATTCTGAGGTCTTGTTCTGTCCGTCTCACCTGTGGGGGCTCATAAATGGCAGCCACCTCTGCCCTGATGCCCAATGGGATATCTTTATGCTCCGTGTACCTGCCGTACAGGTAGCCCATCCGCTGGTTCCCCGTCTTCCGCCAGAAGTCTAGGAAGCGATCTGCGATGGTGTGATTCTCAAACATGATGTTGTCTACGTGTCTGTATTTCTACAGCAAAAAGAAGATTGTTGTTACCATTACAGAACCTTTTACCACTGTACCTAACGGAATAAAATGGAATAAAACAGAAAAGTAAATGACCAGAATCAAAGCAAACAGGGTAAGGTCTTCCCAGCAAAGGAGACAAGTCACTCCAGTGTTGTGCTGATATTGTGGAGGCCAACATGAGGGAGACTGTCACCTGGTGGGACTTTACCAGCACTCACTGAGACAGCAGGAGACATGTGGGGGCAGGACTACCTGTCTGTTGAGTGTGATGGCACTAGGCTGGCATTTTGTGCAGATGCCCTCGGGCCAAGGCGGGTGTCCCTCGCAGCCCGACCGGATCTTACAACTAATGTTCTCTAGTGCTGCAAACTTGCCCCTAGAGGGAGGGTGGGGGGGAAATTAAAGAAATGGGTCTCTGTCTCTCTCTGTCACACACACACACACACACACACACACGTGCAAACTAGATAGAACTGCTTGAACACCCAAGCAGTTTTTTTATCCCATGAAACAATCATTAAAACCATGAAATGTTTGTTTTAGACTAGAATTACAGCAAAGCTGGCCCTGAATGAACAGATGACCTCTCAGAGGCTTCCAAGATTGGACTCTTCACCATCAGAGGACCACCACATACACAAATAACCATCTGACAGCAGCTTCATACAGGCACAGTTCAAAGTCCCCCAACACCCCACTCACTTGTCAGCGCCACCTGTCAGCTTGCGGATATAGGCGTGAAATGACATGTGTTTGACAGGGGGGTCCAAGTGGTTCAGGTAGTCCTCGTCAAATGGCTGTAATAACACAGACAGAAACATTGTCACCAGGAGAAAGCAACACACACACACACACACAAAGTAAGCCAATTGGACAAGGCTACTCTCACCTCCAGAGGGACGCAGTGCACGCACTTTCCCATGGGCCCATGTCGACACCTGGACAGGTGAAGGACAGGTGAATGTCAGGTGACAGACAGACTCAGCTGCAGCACTCTTCTGACAGGCATGTCAGAGACAGGCACATGATTCTCCACAATTATACCCTCACTTGTGACCTGTACATTCACAGACATCCACTGACTAACCCAAAAATGCACTTGCTTTCCCTCATGCTAATAAATTTGGCCTTTTCTGTTATACTTCATTCACCCTGAAAAACTCATTTTAAAGAAATAAAGCAACTGACCATTCTCATATACAACATTTCTGTGAAAAACATAAAACATGGTCTTCCTGGAGTTTCCAGCATGACTACAAGAAATCCACTTTGGAAGTATAACAGATGATCCTCAAATGGCACCCTGTCTCGCAACTCCATCAGGGTCTCTCCAGGAAAAATGTGGCTTGTTACAGCCCATAGGAACGTGAAAAAGCACTGGTTTTCTGTCTTTGCTGCAACTCTACAGGTGAACTTAAGCATGCTGATAACCCGCCTAAGTCAGTTAACTAAACATTCTCTCTCTTTGCTCATCAGTACTGAGGCTGTTACTGATTTGAAAAACAAGAAAAGGCTGTACAAACTACAGCCAACCAAGGACTGGAAAAGTGTGAAACTGGCTCACAGCTGTGGATCTCGGCTTCTGTAGATCTTCCCATCCTGCCTGGCCAGGTACTGGTCAATATCGTCCTCTGGAATCTGAGGTGCAGACTGGGAGCGTGACATTGATGAAGTTGAGGAGGATGACGAGGAAGAAGGCAATGAGGAAGATGCATGTGAGGCAGCCACATCCATAACCTCACTGGATGATCCAGAGGCCCCGGAGGGGAACAAGAAGAGCATGTCTCCATGTCTGAAGAGAATCACACAGGCAGTCAGCAGCACACTCCAAGACTAGGGGCAAGCAAGCCCAGATGTCATCATGGCTGAAGACATATCAGCCTTTACTGATCCTTGATGGAATCCTTTGTGTGTGTTAGAAGCACTTAAAACAACTTGCAATCACTGTGTTCATTAGCTTAGTACTTTCTATACAACTGAGCAGTCTGAACTTCGCATATCCATCATGTAAAAAAAAAAAAAATTACTATTAATACACTAAACAATGCAGGTCTTTCTATGCAATACAATTGCTTACATGCACAAACTAAAGAAAGTATTCCTGGGGAAAAAAAAGCATAGAGAGATGACCATCTACCACTTTCTGAACTTCACTATGTTTTTCCCTACAGTAATGTTAACCAACTACTTCGAAAATCACAAAAAGGTGAAGTTGCTTTATGATAGTCTCACGAAACACAACTGATTGCATGACTCCAATTTCTTTACACATTAGGTGCTCATCCTTGACCATTTAATGCACATTGAGCTCTCTCAGCAATGTTACTGTATACACAATTATGATTAAATCACTTAATTTCAACTGCAATCTTGGTGAGTGTTTTAATGCACTGTGCCTTACATCTTCTTAAATGTTACCCGTTATAGTGGCGATAACACACTGTTCACTGAAGAAAAAAGGGGAAAAAAAAAAAAAAAAAACACTTCATTTGTAACCAAGTTAACTTCTGTTAAGCACAGTTAAAGCAAACAAGGGATGTGTGTGAGTGCACACATGTACTGTGTTTGTGTGTGTCTGATAGCAATAAGAAACAGCTGCTGTGCCTCACAGAATAAGTGCCAGGAGGTCTCAGGTACACTCACTTAATCTTCAACAGGCTGAGTGCCTTGTTCTGGGACAGGATCTCGCCGGTCTTATTCCGATTTAAGTAGACTGAGAAGCCATTTGAGCTGAAGCCAAACTCCTTGGCCACCTATCAGAGACAAGAGGGAGGGCAGAGAGAGGAGAGCCCCCCACGACAGAGTAGATAAGATGCAGAAGAGCTCATACACTGTTCAGCTCGTCAATAGTTAACATTCACTTAAAGGGCAAAAGGACTGATATGGTAACAATCACATTAAATGCAGCTTTGCTTCACATTATACTTGCTAGTACCCCTAAAAATGCTAAGAAACCTATACTCTAACAAAGAAATAACAAAGAGTGAAATGTCATCATTAGGAAACGTGTGATTAACAGCGCATACGATTATCATGTATCAGCAGCAAAATGTAAAATAAGTCATTTTAATAGTAAGATTTTCAGGTATCATGGACCAATTATTTACAACACAAGTCTTTTTGAAAAAACAGAACTAAACTGTAAGAGGAAAAAATAAGCTCATCGTAGTAAATAGCTTTTGCTGTCTGGTACGGTATCTCAACTTTAATTCCATACTTGAAAATGTACACTACAGAAACAAATGTTAATAGAACTCTTTTCCCTCCATTCAACTGGACTGAGCAATGATTTCCTGGTGTCTAGTGACCCCAAGAGAAGCTGAGAAAATCAGTCTCACTGTTTCAGTGATCGATATGGCTGTGGGACTAGGCAAAAAGCACAAATGAAAGGCATCTGGCAGTTAAACACAAATTTTAACTTTGAGACAAAGGCCAAGAGAATGTAAAGACAAGCTATGCACCAAATATTAAACTGTTACAGACAGGTGACAGTAATGTATGGAGGGTTTTTTCAGCAATAATACAGTCAGGAGACCAGCACCAGCTGCTTCCTAAACAACCACATCAGACTGTATGGACATAGAGTGTTTATGTATGCACCAGCCATGACAGGGGACCAGCAGGGGGTACCAAGACAGGCAAGCAAATCTAAAGGTCACTCTAACCATTCAGTTCTGCATTACCAAAGAGACAGAGGACCACAACATCAATCCTTGTGAAACACACAATGGTACAACAGCTGTTCTGTTTTTATATTTTGGAGAAGGGACAACTAGTTTACCAGGAGACAAAGATGTAAATTGTTTCATCTTCCATAACCAATGAAGCTATCCTGCCCCAATACCACAATTATCTGCCTATTCAAAACTTTCCCAACACATCCTATAACAAATAAAAGCATATTCAGAGATACTATTGATTGTTGTTCATGACTGTAAGATTATAAGACTCTTCATGTCTTGAAAACAGTCTGACAGTGCAAACTTTGCAATCAACCAGAGACACACACATCTACCTGGACCAGGTGGAACACAAACACAGTTTGGATTCCTGTACCTTTTTCAGGAATGCTGCCGCCGTTTCTCGTTTGGTAGAGGAGATCTTCTTCATTCCTTCTGGAGACTGGACTCTGACTATCTGTAGAGAGAGGTGGTTTACAAACTTCACCAGTTTATACACAGAAGTGCACTGCACAATCCTACAAATTACCTGCTTAACAACATTCATGCATCATGAGGACTCAGTGCTAAGCCACTGGATACATACTAAAGAAAACACAGCCTCTTGGTATATGAAAGAACACATTGTGAAAGGCGCTATATAAAAAAGAAAATGAAACAAACTGAATTGAACTTCAGAAAGTGTTCAATGTGAAAGGAATTAACTGTGCTTGTCCTGTGGTTTCATACTTGTTCAGATGCCATCTATTCAAAACTTATAAAAAAGCAACATATGAGAATACACAGCTGGGTATGCAACCAAGAATAAAGCCTGCCATTACTGCTGAAACTACGACTGTTGGGGGGGGGGGGCAGGAATTTATCTGAGCTGTCGTGTGTCTACGGACTAACTCATCTGACCATGTCATAAGGGGGACGACCAGATTTTCATGGCGTCGTTGTATTACGTCGGTATTCTGTGTTCTGAACACTGCTAGCTACCTGTACATAACATTGCACTTACCACGGTTTTAAATTTGGTTTTTGTGGAAAAAAAAAACGAACAAGAATCAAATGCCAGACATACTATTATTTAAATGTTAGACTATGATGGTAAAGGTATATGAAAACTTAATGAAGTAACTTCGTAACAAAACGAAGCAACTTCAGCGAGATCATCATGAAATTGTGTAGGTCTACAGCGACAATTGGAGCAATAACTACAAGTTCTCTAGAAAGTTCGACAGCCAGCCAACCAAAATATTAAAAATGTGCCCTGCTAATGACATATGATCCAATCTCTAATTTACAATGTAAACTAACATAAACGAACAGTGCCTACTTTATAAGTATTGTCACAACTCACACCAGCAAACTCCTCCCATCTCACGTATTCGATCACTTTAACATGACAAAATGCTTATCGTTTTAAAGTGACAGAAGAAATCGTATCCTAAAATGTAATTAACTTCAAATTATTTGAAGTGCGAAGATGTTTATATTTCGTTGCAGTTCGCCGAAATAGTCAAACTGTTCATCCTTTGTCAAACGCAACTTTGACTTTCTAATTTAATGTCTAACAAGTCGACTAAGTTTTTAGGGACGTCGATGTGAAAACAGTTGGAAAACTCATGCAGCTGATTCGGGTACTTAGTTAGCCAGTTTCCATTTGTTTCTTCAATGTTTACTGCTGCCTTGGGCCCAGATGTGTCCTCGCTAATCAGCTAGCTAGCTAAATTTGCTGCCTCATCACTCTGGACACTCGACATTAACACCAGAGAGGCAATCAAGACTAGTGGTGTAAAGTAGGCGCAGACACTTACTATATTTTCTGCCATGTTGACGAGGTTAGCTTTTCCCTTTTGGGCACCTCGATGCCAGGCGCGTAAACACTATATGTCGTGATATTTCTGATTGTCAGAGTCACCGAAACTCCATCCCACAGACGGCTCAGGTACCGGGTGTTACACACTAATAACGCCGGGGAGAACACGAGTCGCCCCTCGACGACCGGAACTGCCAGCAACACGGTCGTCGAATAATTGTTCCGCTATAGCAAGACTGCAACGCCGGGTTGAGTCGCCTATTCTAGGTTATGTCGCCGACCCGTCGTAATGAAGCATTAGCCCTTTCATAGTGAATCGGCGCCAATATCTATTGTTTTTTAGACTTAAAAAAGGATGGCTTCAAAGTATTTTGTCCATGTTATGTATAATAATAATGCTTTGCCTCAGTTTTAAAATTGAAATAGTAATGTGTGGGTTTATGCCCTGTCCAGGGTGTCCCCTGCCTTGCGCCCTAGGCTGCCTAAGGCTCCAGGCCACCAGTGGCCCTTAATAGCATAAGTGTTTGGAGGATGGATGGCTGGATGGATGGATGGATAATAATGCTTGAGTAAACATTGTCCCAGTTATATCAGACTTCTTTTAAATATTTTTTTCTTGTATCCATTTTCAACACCTGCATATTCAGCTATATTTACTGTGACAAAGGACATATGTATATGTCATAGACAGTGCACAGTACAAATAATGTTTGACCTAAAATCTTTATCCTTGGATTGCTGGAGAATATGAGGTTACTAATAATAAGCTTTGTGGAAGCTTTACCCAGACTTATGTTAATGTATAATTCTTACCACCATTATGTTCATGTAAAAATGTAAATGTTACTGACTTATGAATGAGTGACAACGGAGACAGTTCAGTCTCTTTAATGTGAAACATTACTTGTGCTTAATGTGGTGTAGCTTTCTTAGCTCTTAAAGCTGGGTGTGTATCTTTTTTCTGAGTATCTATGCCTCATTGCCATTTACAGAGTTCACACCGAGAAGTCAGTGAGGCGCACAGACCAGCAGCTACTAATCTCTTACCGTGACTCTCACATGACACTCAGATTCTAAGCTTGGGGCCACTCCCAGAATCACATTCCCCAGACTCCCTGAGAAACACTTCATCTCCTGTGCTCAGTAACCTTCTTTTCAAACAACATTGGGTTGAGGCTTCTGATTGCTGTGTACGCTTTACAACTGTAGAACATGAGGCTGTTGACGAAGTTTCCTTTTTTCTGGTCAAGACGAAATACCATTCAAGGTGATGAGACCAGGCCACTGATACCAAAGGTATACCTCTTCTATTACAGATGACAGTGAGGAGTTAAAAAACAGCTCTCCAATGTAGACAGGCTAATGCTAGTGCTAAAACACCAGCAGCCAAATGTTGATCTTTTGTTTCGCAGATTGTGTTGTTGTGCATTTTCATTATTTCAAAGGGAATTACATAACATAGCAATTCCATCCATGTCATCTGTCACCTCTGTAAAATGACCTTATCCTCATCTGTCTTCTTGCAGGTAACCAGGGATCTAGAGACAACAGCTGTTACTTCTAAGCAGGATTCGACTGAAGTACAAGGTGAAAAATTGATTAGTGGGATAATTGGAAGCAATGAGCTTCCAGAGATACCAATTTGGCCATCAGAAGAAAGGCCCCGCAGTCTGAGCAACTGTCTACTGAGATACCTCCTCTTTCTGAGCAATCTGTTGTTCAGTGTGCTAGGTCTGGTCACCCTAGGCCTGGGTCTGTGGGGTTTGGTGGACAAAGAATCATTTGCTCAAGAGCGGATTGGCTACATTGGCACAGACCCCATGCTTCTGTTCGTATCTCTGGGTCTCGGGCTGTCCCTCCTCTGTTTGTCTGGCTGCGTGGGCATCCTGAGAGAAAACATCTGCCTGCTCTGTGCCTTCAGTGCCGGACTGTTGGCTCTTGTGAGTTTCCAGGTTCTGACTGCTATCATCGCATACAATCTCCAGAGCCAGATTGAAGGCTACCTGCGCTCAGGAATGTTCACTGCCATGGCCCGTTACCAGGATGACCTGGACCTTCGGTTTATAATGGACGAACTTCAAACAGGCCTGCAATGCTGTGGAGCAGACAACTTTCATGACTGGCAAGTCAACATGTGAGTATGATCAGATCTGGAAAAGCATTACAGCACATTCACTTTAAACTTATGCTTGTGATAATAACCATGATTTGTCTGGTTTTTGTTCCTAGAAGGTTTGATTGTGACCAAGAAGGGTGTTTTACTATTGCACATTATTGAAATGCCCTCATAACTCTATACATTGCTTCAGTTGTTTCAAATAAATCATGAATACCATTAGCTTTTAATTAGTTGACACTGGTAAATGAAAACCTTTTTAGGACAAAGTGCATGGCAGCAAAAAGATGAATATAATCCATTAAGGATCAAAGAATTTTAAAAAAGTGCATTTACTGTGTCCCTCAGTAAAGAAAACAGTAATGCCAGTAACGTGTACCTGTTTTATATTCCAAGAGCAGCCAAGAGCTGTATCCTAACTGTGGGGACTATAACAAATTATTGAAAACTTAGGAATTTGGTTTATTGTGTGCAAGACACACAAGGTCTGGAAGAGCAGTTATTGGCGGTATAGGCCCAAGCTTTGGTAAAGAGGCTAAGTGCATGGAGCCAATAAGAACCTTTTGGTATTGATAGCCCTACACACGACTCTGAACTTCTGGGAGGCAATGAAAAGATCACGAGTGGTGATGTGAGTATTTGTTGAGATAGGGCAGCTATAGTTTGTAGCTCCTTACTTTCTGGTTCCATTCCAGCTCTTCCTTTTCTTGTCTTTTTTTTAACCATTTTTATGTCCTCCTTCTCTCCAGTCCCATGCTTATTTCTAGCCTCCTACTTTCAACTTTCCTCCCGTCCCATCTTTCACCCTGTATGGCCCATGAGATATGGATGGGGTGTTGTATCTTCTTCATGTCCCTCCTCCTTTTCCTCTTTGTCTTCCAGATACTTCAATTGTTCGGCACCAGGGGTCCAGGCCTGTGGAGTGCCCGCCTCCTGCTGTGTAGACCCGCTGGAGAACGGTACAGTGTGGAACTCTCAGTGTGGCCTTGGCGTGCGCCAACTGGATGAGTTTTCTGCTCAGAGTGTGATCTTCCTTGGAGGCTGCCTTGGAGGCGTGGCCCGCTGGGTGGAACGGCATGCAGGGACTATTGGAATGGTGGGAGTTGTCCTTCTCGGTGTTCAGGTGCTGAGTGTGTATGCAGCCACCCACCTGCTGCACAGCATAAAGAGAAGGAAGGTGCTTTGGAAACAGGACCTCTGTGAGGACCTGGCTTCTGGAAAATGACAAAAACAGGACTTATCAGGACAGGGTTATCTACAGTGAAATTAAGCTGTTATATTTTGTGAAACTCTGCAAATCCCCTGGACAAAGCATCCAACAATGACACAAATGGAGTTTATTTTTACATGTGCATAATGGCTTTTGACATGGATGGGCACCATGCTACCATACACTGTATTGTGTTGTTATATATTTGTTTTGCTGGTCCTTTCATCAAAGAGTCTCAGGTTATGTCTTTGTGTGACTGTCAGCACACACCGTTTAGTTATTTAATCCAAGACTTATTTGCAGCACAATCAGGTGATCACTAGTTTGTACACACCTGAAGCTTCTATTCTTTTTATTTTTGGGCAGATGGTATCAAGGGTGATAGTTACAACCAGTACAATGTACTGATATAAAACATTTTGTAGGCATTCCATTTTAGCAGTTTTTGTACTATGGTATTGCTTTTACCTATATGTACTGATGTGACAAAGGAAAGGCTCTGGAAAAATATTCCAGATCTGCAAACAGTTTTAGGAAACATTGTGGTTGAGCACTTGTGTTAGGCTGTGGTTAATGGGAACAATTAAATGATGCAGCAATGAAACATTTTCAGAATTTTGGTAACCATTTTTGTTGATGGCTGTGAAACCTGCTATAGTCCAGTGTTGCTGTGAGTCTAGAGCCTGTCCCACAAAGTTCAGGGTACAAGGATGAGTACACTCAAAACAAGACGCCAGTCTGCTGTAGGACACACACACACACACACACACACACACACACACACACACACACACACACACACACACACACACACACACA
>JABJVR010000077.1:1006605-1021128 GCA_025773905.1 Chitala chitala
CCCCCCCCCCCCAAAAAAAAAAAAAAAAAAAAGTCAAACAAGCAGGCCATTCCTGGACTTCCATCACATCCAAAGAACCTCTCCTGCAGCATTTCTTTAAGTTGATTTTTCATGACCTAGAAGACCACTACAGGCTATGGAGCAAACGAGACGTTACTATAGTAGGTTAAATACGCACCATTGGCTTTCAATGATGATAGCAGACATCCCATCATGCTCTTGGCCACACTAGGGTCTGTCACGTTGGTGTGAATCTGCACCTTGATTAGGGATGGGAAATTGCTGAGGAAGGATTCAGGGAGACCCTCATCGTCATCCTCTTCATGGAAGCTCAGCATCATCTTCTACAACACAAAGTGAACATGAGGGACCAAACTGAGTGCCAAGTTTACACCACAAAAGGTCTTTGAACTGAAGAAGCAAGACAACCTCATGGAAATGCGAGTCTAGGGCAGGTGGTCTTCTCCATTCGTAACAGAATACTGATCCAATTAACACCCAAAAACAGTAAAAATATGCAGATAGCACAGGCGGGGTCAGAAGACCATTTCACCTCGGCTTCGGAGAGGTCCTTCTCTGAGTCTGGCCTTCTGTACTTCTCCTGCATACTGGGGATCCAGCTCATCCTGCACTTCTTGGCAAAGGGCTTGACATCAGCTGTGCCCAGAGCATAGCCGCAGATGCCATCTTCATCCTCCAGGACAAATCCATAATCTGGACTCAGGTTCAGCAGGCCTCCCACCAACCTGACATTAGATGGCAGCAGTGTGTAAACAGCACATCCTTTTCCAAAACATCAATAAGGATGCTAGGGAGAAATGACAGCTGATCTAGGATCAGTGCTTCTTTTGGTCAGGGTCAATAAATGAGGGTAAACTGAAGTGAAGAATTTACAAAGGAGATCGGCTATTGTTTACAAGTCATGTTCTACATCCCCTTCATAACTTAGTCATACCGGTCTCCTATCAGGTCAGGCTGGTCTGGGAAAGGTCCACCTTCCTCACCCTCTTTGTACATTTCCCTGCATATCTTGTATACCGCAGGCTGAAACAAGAGGTAGCAAAACAAGCTTACAAAATACAACTAGCACAGTCATACGAAGATTTAATAGCAGACCCCACTAATTTGCCCAAAAAATTGGCTACCTACTATGTCAGATTTTGAATTGCTTGAAGAGCAACAGTACTCTGACATATTGCCAACAAAAAGTGTTAAACACAATAGCATTTGATCTCCAGGCAGGGCAATACAATTGACATAACACAACCCAAGCTTTTCTAACCGTGGACCTACTGACCTCATCCTTGGGAAAGTACGGTCTGATGGAGTACGTCTTTGAGGTTGGCATGGAGGGCGGAGGCTGGTGGAAAAGATCATTGGCTCCATCGATCGGTAACAACCGCTGGAGGGGCAACCAAATAAGTTATTTGGCACTTTCTGCCAACAGGACTATTAGTAGGAGTCTTTCAGCTACAAATACATATGTGTGTTCAAAGTGTTTGGTCAATTTCTATACCTCTCTGCTCATTAATACCATCTAAAGTTATTTTATCAGACTGACATTCATATAAACATTTTCAAATTTACAAAATTCATACACACTGTACACAAATTAAAACATTGGCCTCCTACATAGTTACAAACTAACTCCCTACTTACTTTCCAGATGAACATCATTCAGTCAGCCAATTATACAGAGTAGCCAGTCTGGGCTAAGTACAATAAGACCCTCTGCCAAATCATTTAAAAATTAAACAACCATTTAATCAAAAAGGCGCCCTTGAACTACATTATTTTTTTTTGCCTTGCCTGAGACATTTTATAATGATTAGCAAGAACAGAGAAGCATTCATTAAAGGAGATACTGGTGAATTTGCATAAAAGAAGACTTGGTCTGAAATGGAGTACAGCTGGTCAAGGAGATGCTGCCCCTCCCCCTCCCCACCTTGAGGAGGCAGGGCCATGTCGCTGCGCTAGGGGTCCTGCGGAAAAAAGCCATGACACAAGGGCGTGGCAGGTGACGAGGTTCCGCGAGCAGGTGGATACAGCCTCATGGTAATTCTCTTTTTCTGCTGGCACTAGCAGTGACCAGATGTATGGACTGGTTACCACGAGAAGCAGCCAGCTATAACCATGGCGCCCAGAAGCTCAGCGCGCATTCTGGTTGTACTATATATATATATATAATCCTTTTTAAACCACTAGAACAGCTGGAGCACACGCAGGCGCAGAGACGCAGGCGCAATCGCTTGGAGAGTGAGGGCGGTATAGGGGGAGGGGCAGAAAGCAAAAGGAAGAGACAGAGGATTGGGGTATTTATCACTGTTCTTCCTGCAAAGAAATGAGATGTCATGACAGCAAACCTAGCTGCGCTGCGCAGTCGCAGGCGCTTGGGGGGGATCAAGCAGCATCGCCTTTGTACAGTGGCCGAGGGGAACGCAGCCATTTTTATTCTGGAGTCACAAGTTTAAAAGAAAGAGGACTGATCAACAGCCATTTAGAAATAATTTTAACGCAGTCAAAAGCTGCCAAAAAGACATAAAAAAAGCTATATTTGGGGGGGGACCCAATCTGCACACCTTAAAACAGACCAAACCTTTTTCTTCAACTCAGAAACACAAACGCTTTTTTTGCATTGAACAATCAGTTGGACATGTGATACCTGCAGCTCCCCTGCTAGGCCGCCCCTAAAGGCCCACGGCTCTGGGTCTCCGCTTAAGAACTGTGCCGAGGACTGACTACGGCACCCTGTGGGGATCAAGCCAAGCGGAAAGCATTACGTGAGAAGGTGAGGGAGGGGAGAGAAGGGGGAGGGAGGTGGGGCCGTCAGTCACGCCAAAATAAAAGTGTCCGTTTTCACAACAAAATACACACATACACAATAGAAAAACAGGAAATAAGACATGGTACCCTGGAGCAGAAACAGTTCAAGACTGTGAATCGCCACCAATAATTAATATATGTCATGCCACAGGTCCGTTCTACTCCAGCAGCTTGCTATCTGCTGCAATGAGCGAGGTGCTGCTTTCAGAAGAGCAGCCCACCAGACCACTGCATCATGTCTGACTGCAAGTTCTCATAGTAGTTCACAAACATTTCTATTATCAGCCTCTATATTAATAAAGGCTGAGTTTCAGTAGCAAATCTGAACATTTTTTTTTTTTTTTTTTTTATACAGAGTATGATATAAAACCTCTGGGATAGCAAGGTTGTGGCTGCTGATGTGCAAATTGATGTATAAAGCTGAGCTTCTGCATGAATGGCTTTTAAGGGCATTGCTTTTCCACTGCTTAAACGAGTCATGCCCCACAAAGCACCATGTCTGATAAGAAGTCACATTTCTGAGACATCTGCCTAGTCATGTGATAGTAAAGGAGAACAAGTTGTGTAACAATTCACAGAAAAAGAATATTCAGTTACACTGGGCGGCAACCTACAGGATGCATGCCACACAGCAAAAAAAAAAAAAAAAAAAAAAAACTGTGGATTTTTTTCCTTTAGCTTAGTATAGCTGGATAGCCCAGAAATTTGAATGGCACTTTCCAGCGCAATCAACCCATATCTATGCCAGGTCTTTGCGAAAGGAGTTACTAGCTAGACTCCCCGTTCATGAAGAACGCAGGGTTTGTTACAAGACCAAGAAATAGAAGGGGTCTCCTTTTTCAGTCACATGACAAGGCATCTGAGTAGCACTC
The DNA here is from genome assembly GCA_025773905.1 of Chitala chitala. Classification (NCBI taxonomy): domain Eukaryota; kingdom Metazoa; phylum Chordata; class Actinopteri; order Osteoglossiformes; family Notopteridae; genus Chitala; species Chitala chitala. The sequence goes on from JABJVR010000077.1 coordinate 1,010,301, forward strand.
TGGCTTTTCATTGGCTCACTCATGGTGAGAAGGCTGTGGCACTGGCCCTGAAAGCAGCAACCAGACACTATGTCTATAACAGTCTACACGGCAGGAACACACAATGACCCAAGGAACTCCCCTGCTGGGAACAAGTCAGCTGCAGTTAAGGTTCAACATTTTTAAATAAAGCGTCCTATGGCTGTGTTGGCAGAATTGGTCAAGAAACAAGTCTTGATAATTCAGGCATATTCGTGCATTGATGAAGTACAATGCCTGTACAAAGATCAACAGTCTGCCACTTGTGCAGAGTTGGAAACAGAAAGACTGCAGCCATCATCTGCTCTGTTCATATAAACAGTCAGTGAACCACACAGGATGATTTACAGTTTCCTGGTGTTTACAAAAATGTATCAGAACGTAATCTCAATTAATTCTATGGGTAATAAAGGGAGTAATATACCAGCTCCCATTCACGTAAGACACCTGAGGGCAGGAATCCATCCCTAGTTGTAGCCGTGACCCCACCTACCTACGGGTAGTGCCAGAACCAACTCAACCAGGTCCACACCAGTAAATATAACATTTATGATCAAATATCTGTCAGGGAGAAGAACTTGAATGCATTAATATATACACCATCCTAGTAAACGCTGCGCAAATGTGACTTCATTTGCAAATCTTTAAGATGCATTAAGTAGTTTAAAAAGAAAAAAAAAAAGAAAAAAAGAAAAAAAAGGAACAGAACAAAGGGCACAAGGATGCACGTGGCAGCCATTTTGAAACCCGACGGCTGCAGAATCTTGTGGTGCTTCTGTCTGCTGACAGTGTGAAGAGAACACAGTAAAAAGCAGTCATTAGTAATTGTCCAGAGAACAGCATGGCGCACTGGCTGGCTGACTACTGGCTGCACTGCCACCAGCTATGGGTATAGCAGGAACCATCCTGACATTACACCAAGCAGGGAAAAGCAGGAAGGACCAGCACAGCAAGGGAACAAGTATGTACTGATGCGTCTCTCTCTCCAATTATCCTGGCATCATGTCATGTGGTCCCTCTTTAAGAGGTTACACAAAGTTCAAGGGGGACGACGACAAAAAAATGTCTGCCAGTGACCTAATGCTCTTTTATCTACAAAGAAAGTAAACTCTCACATATCAGCTCCTCTCACATATCCTATGTGCTCTTCTGTTATGTTGCTGTTCTGCTGGCCCATCCATAAGAATCAGGCGATGCAGAACTGTGTGCAATTCTCAGGCAGTAACAAAAACAGGCAGCAACACCACTGCACACAACAGTTTTTTGACATGGAGGAGCTCTTTGCTTTTCTGCATCATGTATAGAAATGAAAAATACCAGGATCCCCGTGTCTGCTAATTGAATAGATGACCTTTTCGTTTCCAACTTATCCTTTCCAAGTTGCGTTATATTTTCTCAGCTGACTCAACAGCTAAAAGGGTCTGGCCCTCTTCATGTGCCAACTGTATTGTTATGTGTCCAATACTAATAAGAGGCATATACAAATACTGAGCTTTCATAAAAAAGTAAAAATAACATCGGCAGCTAACTTGAACAAACAGCATCATAAATTCCTCCTCTCTCTCCATCTTCATGTGGCTCTCAATGCCAAATATTCCAGTGCACTTTAAACAAGACAATGCCATTACAGCACAGCAGTTAGGGAAACAAAACCAAAAAGTAGAGACTTTACAAACACACCACCCGCAATCAAAAAACGGACTTTTAATGACTTCACCGCACCATAATGTAGTTGAACAGGCTGACCGGCAGAGTTCTGACAGCTTTGAAAACACTCCTCAACAAGGTCCATCTGACAGAGTAAGGTACTGCATGGGTCAGGTAACAGTGCAGCAGCAGAGCACAATAAAACAGTATGGACGTGCACGCTAGTTGAAGAGCACCGTCACAGGCAAGATAAACAGAAGTGCCGACTCATGTTTAGTAATGGTTTGTGTGTCAAAGTTAACTCACATTGCTATGTGACGTGTCCTTAGAAACTATGGAGGCACTAGTTTGTCTGGCCGATGCCAGGAAGGAAAGACCTGATATGTCAAGCTGACTTTGGCAGCCAGTACTCAGCCAGTTGGAAGGACACAAAAACAAGTGAACAGATATACACTGATACAGAATTAACAGTGCATAGAAAGCTGGTACAGACTGACCAGCACTTGAGTCCAATAGATCAAGAAGCAATGAGACGGTCTGTGATGTCCACAATGAGGCGGGATGAAAACATGACTATGTTACCAAATCTCTGAACAAAAATCCTGAGCAATAACTTAAAGTGATAGCCAATGTGGGATTTAATCTTCATATCATAACACTGATCTCTGATCTCAAAGCAGAGGCACAGCCTCTAGTGAAATAGTGTACTGGGCATATTGCCCTGCAAGACCTTTCTTTTTGGTTCATTACAAAGCTCAAAGAATTAGAAAACCAAACTAAATTGGAAAATAAATTTGCCCGTGTTATGAGAAAATATAGTTGGGTCAGAATTGCATTCTTCAAATTATATTGAGATGCAGACCATCTTGACGGATCCACATGCTATTTTAATTACTTGAGCTGATCTAGTTGGGACAGTCTGGTTTCCACAGCTTTGACTCAGGGGCAAGGCTGACCTGACACACTTACCCAGCCACTGAACAAATGACTTGACCATGGAGACGATGCTCTTTATGTCCCAGATGTACGGGTACAAGTCGTACAGAATGGTCCTGTTGGCTGAGTTGGACAGCCTGGTGAACATCCTGATGACGGCACAGCACATTTCCTCAAATTTCTCCGCCCTGGAGCGCCACTCTGCCACCTGCAGGTCCAAAGCTGATCAGTTACAACTCTGACAAATCACACCTTATTACCCACCCCTACATCACATCCAAACAGTATCCAGCTCGCCAAAGCAGACCAGTTAACTAAGGTGCCAGTACACAGTAAACCCTCCCCTTATTAAAGCGATTTTGCCTACAGAGCTAACAATCCTAATGGCATCGACAAAGTGGCCCTTTCAAATCAGCCCCAGCCATCTACATACCTTCTCAGGCTCCTTGCTCTCAGAGTTGACACTGACGGCACTGCTGTTGGCACGGAGCCAGTTGAACTCACGAAGCATGTGTGCAGCCTTAGGCCCATGCTCGTAGGGCAGGTAAAACAGCTCAGCCAGCAGAGTCAGGTCCTCCAGCGTCAGCGCCTCTACCGTGTACAGCGGCTTCTCCCCAGGGCCTGGTATGAACGGCTCCCGACCCAGCTGCTCATCCGTTTGCATGGGAGCCACGTCACCACCTGGGTCCTCCTGGACCACAGGGGCTGGGGCTTCTGGGGAGGCAGGCTCAACAAGAGCCTCCCGGTCCGTGTCCATGGGTTTCAGGTCCTCTGTCGCCTTAGTCACTTCAACAAGGACTGGGTCGCCACCGGCAGTGTCGGAATCTGTCTCATCTGGCTTCACAGCAGCAGTCTCCATGGGCTCCTCTTCCAACTCCCGCTTTGTTGGTTCCTGTTCCCCGTCACCTGAGTCAGCTGACTGGCTCATGATAGGCTGCTGGTACACCGTAGTCACTGTGGTTGAAGAGCCCAGGCTGGCCGCTGACATTGTAGTCACGTCTGCAGCCGAACTCTTGGGACCGCTGTGAGCTACTTGCCGACCTATTGGAAGAGCAACAACAGTGTTTGTGCCTGTGCATGAAGGACAAAACTAGTTAAAACTCCAGCTCAGGCTCAGATAAAGACAAGAACATGCATTTATATATTTAAGCACCTAGAGACAGGGTGACAGGCTTTAAACTACCAATATAAACTGTGACACAACCTTTAATTTTTCATATTTCGGAAAAAACATGGCTTCCCTTCAGGAAGCACTGCTGTTGGGCACTTAATACAAGAAGTTAGGCTAACATCTTTGTTTCTCTGCATGAAGACATTCCACCGTTAGCACCTGAATCACCACATTTTTATCAAAGAGGCCAGCTCTTTGTTCCCTGTAGAGTATGTGGGATGTATGACTCCTTACTGTTATACTGGTGGGGCTCCCCGAACTCGCTCAGCCATTCCGTGAGAGCCATCTTCAAAGCCAGCTGTGGGCTATACAGCATGTCTGTCTCCAGTTCCTCATCACTGCCCTCGTTCTCCAGCCGAATCTGGATGGACACTGCCGTGTCCTCCCCATCCGCTGGGGACAAAGGCAGAAGGAGAGGACCCATTACCATGAGCACTCATTAAAAACAGACCATCTGACAACCTCAAAAAGTGGACAAAGGAAAAAGTTTAAATATGGCTAATTTATAACAACAATAAACGATATTACTCTGGGTATAGACAGTCAGCTTTACAGAAACGTGTGACACAAAGCACTGACAAACAGCTTCCAGATGAGAGAGAGCCTGAATGTGGGGTATTTTAATCATACACAGAGAGCTACTGATGCACTATTTCTTTATCCTTCTTAAATGTATGTTTTTTTACACACACAAAGGTAACCACAAATACATCTCCTGCATAATAGCTCCACAAGATCACTGCCAGGACAAAGAGACACACAACGTGCTTCGTACTCACTCATGACAACGTCTTTCCGTACGCCGTTCATGTTGGATTTATACCAGGTAGCTAGTGTGTGGATGGCCACAAAATTGGACTCAAATTCACAGTTTGGGTTTGTCAGAACTCCCCTCAGCCTAGGGATGAGTTCTGTGGACCGGCCCTTGTAGGGACCCAGGAAAAGTCTCTTCTGGTCATAGTCATTGGCATGGATATTGTCCCAGATGACAGGTGCTCTTTTCAGGATTTTTGACACTTCTTCTATGGACTCCACTGTTATGTCTTTTGACACCACTTTGGGACCTTGAAATAAAAAGATGACGATCAGTAAAACGAAATAAATCTCAACTATAAAGAGAAACTAAGTAACAGATACATTCTCTATCAGTCAAAAGTTTGGACACTTCCTGCCAGAGACATGGTTCTCTTTATTTTCACAATTTTCTACCTTTTTTCCCCCCCTTTGGAGTAATACAAAATGTATTAAAGCTATACATGGAAATATGCAGCAAGAAAAGACGAAGTTCAGGGAGGGGGGTTTAAACCCATTTTATATTTTAGATTAACCACCTCCTACCTTAATTTCAGCTATACAAATTCTTATCATTCAAACAAGCTTCATTAAATATTCACATAGGATATTTTCATACAGTTTTGAAGGAGTTCCCACATGTGCTGAGCACTTGCTGGCAGGTATGTCTTCAATCTCCAGTCCAGTTTAAACTCATTTAATTGTGTGTCCAAACCTTGGACTGGTACCATGTATGCATATACTAAAAGGTAGATTTTTGGATCTCTGCAGTATTAGTTCAGTAATTTCACCAAGAACATAAAGAAACAGAAGTACTTACCTGTCCATAACACTTCAATGCCAGGTAGGAGCTTCTCTCCAACTGTCCTCAGGTAAGGGGACTGGGAAACGTTGGGACAACAGAATGTCCCACAGTACTCTAAACATTCAACACATTGACAAAATGTCATAAAAAAAGCACATAATCATTTTGTGTTACAAACAGCATGAGGACACATCGCTTTAAGCATTCTCCACACAAGCAACTGAAAGAAAATTTACCTAATGTGAAAAATCATTACACACTTTATGTGAAATTAAATTTTAAAAGCACAATATAAAAAATTACTCTGTTCTCATCCTCTCACCTGTGGGACAGAACAGAAATATGTCCGGCTCTCCCAGGTACTGGTATATTTCATTGGTAATGGACACTTGGGCGTGAGCAAAGGAGCTGAACACCTCCTTGTCTGCTGGGCACATATTAGGATCGATGTCGTCGAAAAGTAATGCAAAGGACTTGCACCCAAACTGGGAAACCTGGCAAAGACAATTTATATCTTTATAAATTATAATTTATATCAGCGGCCTGGTGGCTCAATGGGTAAAACAAGAGGCTGGGGTGCAGAAGCTTCCCAGCGCTAGCTCATTGTAATAAGTATATGAAATGCTGTTAGTCGCTTTGGATAAAAGCGTCTACTAAATAAAATAAATATCTAAATACATTGTGCCTTATTGTTTTGGAGTCATCAATACAACATCTATTCATAAAAGACTACAAAATCATACACAAATATAACCTTGTCAACTACATAAACACCCTGGAAGCAAAGCATGACAGAGAAGACTGAACACGTAGAGGGACATTTCCCAGTCAGGTATGTTAAATTATGATTCACCACTTTCCAATTACCTGGTCCAGCTTTCTCTTCAGCGTGGACACCTCTTTCTGGTTGGAGAACGTGATGTCCAGCCCAGGAGAAATGGCATAAATAAACTCAATGCCATGTTCTTTCGCCGCACCCACAAGGGTCATCAGTTGCTCTTTAGTACGTACAAACAAAAGGAATTTTAATCATTTTATAATCCGCAGTACTACGAGCTACCAACCAGGCACTGAGAAACACAGCAACATCCTTTATTTTTCTCCACCCTGGACTTTGCTATTTAATCTCACCTGCTTCTTCAACTGAATACATTTCTCTCCAAAACATTCTGTGCTTGCAGTCGTCCTTTGGTGCATACAGGTATGTGTTCAGTCCCCATTTTTGCTGTCTACAAAATTACACATATTGTGTACTTTAAAACATACGCACACAGAAACACCAATGCACTTCTTAGTCTAATAAATATACTATAACACAGACACAAACAAACTAGATTCAAATCAAACTGGCTGATTAAAAACAAAATGAAATATGCAGGCCAACAATACATATGAATTCAGGAATTAATGCAAAAATAACTCTTGTGACAAGGTGTTGTAAATTCAAGATTAGAAAGGTCCAATGTTGCAAGCTTGAGGAAGGCTTTATATCAGCCATAAACTCCACAGCTCAGGAGTCAGACCAAAGGAGCAAACTATAAGAGTGCAAGATAATTACCTCCTAAAAAGCTCCTTCCTTTGCTCCATGGTCCACGGCCGTCCGTAGAAACCTGTCCCCAACATGACATCATCAGAGCACGTTACAAGGAAAGAAAACGGCTACCACTGCCACCCATGATCCATGGTAAAACAAAAACGCTTTACCAGTGTAGAGCCAAATATGGAACGACTGCATCCGTCTGCGTACGCTGACCTCACTTGAGTTGCTTAATTATTAATATACCCCAAAAATTAGGACAAACGAACTCTAATGACAAAATAGGTGCAGTATTTCTTATACGCAAAATCGGTTGAAATGTGCAGTTTAGCGTGGAAACCTCACTCACTCACTGTGAGAATATAGTTACTGAAATACCATTTTGCATTTTATTTTCCTTACCCTCTACCACCCCGCTGATAAATTTTCGACGCCCGCCCCTCTCGATCTCGATGCTGCCGTTTTCCCCGATGGGCGCCTCTGCCGTTACGGGCTTGGACCCGTTAGGTTCGTCCGCTGGCTGCGTGGACTCCATTGTCTTTTTGTCCTGAACCATATCTCAGGCTCAGGTACCTTCACCCTGTGGTGCCAAACAGACTGGCTACGTGCAGAGTCCAGCTGAACCTGCTTGGGAGGCGAGGCTGCTGCTGCTTCTCCTTATCAAGCTAACTAGGTAAACTGGTCATTTCAATATCCAATCTACTACATTTGTATGTGCTATCAAGTTTTTTTTTAAGATCTCCAAACAGACGGCGTGACTCCTTCTCGAGTTCAAATAGAATTGGCTAAGAAATACAATCGCTTGGAGTTTAAAAGCTATAAATTTAAAGAGCAAACAATTCAGCTAGCATTAGCTATTGAAGACTGTGCTAACACGCTTACCAAACAGATAATCAATTGAGATGCAATTAACTACGGATTTTTGCAAATGGATTATATTTTTACATATATAGAAAAAAATACCGTGACAAAAATAAGGTTGGATTTCCTGATATATCGAAATATTTCTAAGCATTTGGTTTGCCTGCTAGTTCCTCCTCTTCCTGTTTACACCAACTGCGCAGACTCACCAAACCGGATAAATCCGGTCATTCTGAAGCACAAAAAATACAGTATACGTCTTTGTGTACATATAAAGGATCAAAATGTTTAAAAAAATCTCCAAAAATAAAAATCTGCTTAAACATACATGAATGTATAACTAATGGAATAGTTTTACTTCCAACGCAATTTTGAATGGGTCGACCCAAAATTACGATATCCGATTTAGACATCCGTTTCTTTGGGGGGAGGGGGGCTCTTAAAGAGCTATCGTGACATACTTTGTACTGCAACATTCTTCAGTACATGATTAATTCATTTTGCTCTCAATGCAGCCTCGTGGAGCTCATGCGCCCATACAGTGCCAGTCGCGTGGGAACCAGCGTGGGAATGTACTTCAATATTTGTGACACAGTACAGTCCCACCGTACAGTTGCCCCCCCCAATTTCAGTCTAGTCCAATCAATATATGAATTTTACCATTAAAATACAAACTTCATTTGATCCATAACATGAAAAGTATTTAAAAATACAAACACTTTATACCATATTATGCCTAATCAAATTCTTACATGTTGTAACGGACTGAAGGAATGAGTGGGGCTCAAACTTAGGTCGCCCGCACCAAAAACGAGAGATTAGCCCACTGTTCCAAGGACTCAAATCTTTGGCTCCGGAAGCCAATCTGTCTCTTGTCTTTGACTCTAGGGGTGACATCATCCTTGCAGCTGACCTGCCACTGCACTGCCCCCCCCCCCAATGACAGTAATGTAAAACCAGCTTCAAGTCAATTCACTGCCCATGCATAACTACTTTGCTTTCAGTCCATGCTAGAACAGTGCAATTGTACATTCAGTATTTGCCAACATCTTTCTCTCTACTTTACTTTGGTAAAACCCAAACCAGAATTTAAAAAACACCTAACACAGTATGGTATATGTAAAAAGATAGTGGAATGCAGTAGAAACATCACAAAAGACAAGGAAATTTTATTTTAATTTTTTTTTTTTTACTACATTTCCATCTCACTTTCTTCAGAGCAGTACAGAAAGTATCTATATCTGATACTTCCACATGATTTATTCCTGTTTTTAATACTTGGCAAGTTCATACCATATTAGAATGCACTTTATGAAATATTTAAATATTTTTCTTAAAAACATTTGATTTTTTGATTTATTTTCCTTTATGCAGTTTTTTTGCTTTTGCCATTTTCATACAAATCTTCACTTCAACAGAAGGTGTAAGCTTGTACAAAGGGAAAGGTGGGGTAAGTAAAAGCCACGCACAAGCACGCGCACACACACCACGAAGTGAGCGCAGTGTCCGAAGGTTTGAACTTGAGTGCAGCCCTGAGGTAGTGTGTCATTTCCACTCCCCTCCCCTCCGGCATGACCTCTTTGTGTTACCTCTTCATGCTCTTCTGAGCCTGTCTAAGTAAAGTGTCAAAATCTAGTGCATCAAATTTATTCTTCACCTGTGTAGGTTCATATTCCCGACTGGAGTCTGCAGGAAAACAAAAAGGGCAAGGGAGGTGGTCAGTTTTAATTCCCTCTTTTTATTTAATTTATTTATAATTTTTTTAAAACACTATTCAGGATAAATACCCTGGCATTCTGAACTACAAAAAAATTAAATAAATAAATAAATAATAATAATAAAAAAAAGGAAATCCAACGTGTCCGAACTTCTGATTTAGATAGCAGTATTAAACAATGGGATTGGTCAGTTAAACAAGTGGCACTGCCATTACTATACGGTCTCACCCTGATACTGCAGCAGTGCAGGCTTTGACACACTGTTCAAGAAAGCCAGGGAGTATCAAACGCACCTAGATCTGCATAGCTTGTCTTGCAGAACTGCCGACGACCCCCGAAGCAGAGGTCAAAAGGCAGTTCGTTGCACTGCCTCAGCTTGCTTCCATTCTCAATTGCGTCAAATGCATCTTTTGTCTTGTAGTATGTGACGAAGCCATAATTGTCTCTGCAGAAGTACATTAAAACATGATTTCCAACCAGATTAATCATACACAAAGACAATGTTATTGGGTGTATGACCTACTGTTTAAATCATTATATTAAAACCCATGGGACAATGTGAAAACCAAACTCCCTTCATTACCCGTGCTCGCGGAAGTGCAGGGTGCAGTCCTCGATCTCTCCATACTGAGAGAAGCGCTCCTTCAGCTCTCTGCGTGTCATGCTATTGCGGATTCTTCCCACATAGACCACGCGGCGCTCCTCCTGCAACGAGAAAAATCGTTGGTTTGCTCGAGCTTCCCACATGCTCCGTTTGATATAGGGAATCAGAATATCCATATAACGAATCCTACTGACAGCGGAGGCCTTCCTAGGAACACACTGAACATGCATGACATTTTTATAAAGCACAGGTGTGGTCACATGAAAGGCGTCTACTCACAATGGCCTTCAGCTTGCGATCTTTCAGCTCTTGCGAGTGGAATTGGTCATGGGATTCAAATCGGTATGTGCGTCTGTAGTTTGGGCTATGAGAGAGGGGGGTTGGGGAAGAGAAACTTTATCTTACAAAATATCACATTTGAAGTGTTATCCTGGATAGTATAGACGGGAAAACAAATACAGTCGCACTGCCTGAAAGAAGTCAATTAAAAAAAAGTTGCCATAGTCTTTCCACACATTTTAAACTAGTTAAATCTGTTGAATGCTCTTAAATAACCCCTGAATCATATATAAAATTCCAAAAAAACTACAGTAGTACAAGTAGTCACACCACCTGAACTGTCACACCCAACAGCTATAAATAACCAGCACTGCTATTCTTGGCCCAAGAGTGACCCCAACAATAGAAGTTTATCTGTACTCTGGGGGGGGGGGGGGGGATGGACATTCCCACACATACG
>JABJVR010000077.1:1025054-1056669 GCA_025773905.1 Chitala chitala
AGGTTTCACCACCACGCTTAACTTAGGGCAGCCAGAGCGGCGTCTTTAAGTACTTCAGCCTTGTGCAAAATTAGGATAGAAAACAACAAGATGCACGGTTTGATACCACACAATACTAACTAAAGGGCTACCAACCGATTTAGGCAAACATTGACATGCAAGTTAGTATGAAGAATTTTGAGAGTTAGGTATCTTATTTCTAAATTATGGAAATATTTATCACTATGAGCTGTTGCCTTTAAAGTAGGGATGTGATGTAATTTTTTTTCTGCTTTAAAAAGTTTTTTGTAGTTGGTTAAACATGGACAGCATTAAGACTTTAAAGAGTCTGCAGTACTTTTTTACCTGTGGGCCAGTTTTATTCTATTCACTGGTTTAGCACTCGGGCGCCATCGCTCCCTCGATCATTAAAGCAGCGCAACAAAGTGTACTGCCTCTTATTACATATGATTTATAAGTATTATAAGTAATTTTACATCACATTTTCTATGTAAGGCATTATAACCTCCCAGTGCTTTATTGCATTTTATTAAATTAAATTTTTGAGTTGCCTTATGTACTGTGTTGGGTATCAAATGGTATCGCATGTTGATATGGTTTTTTTTTTTCTCCCCCCGCCCCCCCCAGTATCGTACTGAACTTTGAAGTTTTAGTAGTGTGATAACCCTAATAAGCATACACCAAATGTGTATGCATATTAGGGTTGGAACACTTCTATTCTATAAAATAAATAAATAATAGTGACCTGGTGGCTGAATGGGTAGAACATCAGGCTGGGATGTGGAAGTCTCCCAGTTCAAACCCAAGCCAGCCACTAGGTGTGTCCGTGAACACCAAGTCACTCAAAAGCTAACTCCCTAGGCACCACAAGTTGGGCTGTCAACTGCCCTTCTAAGGGATGGGTTAAATGCAGTGAACTAATTTCATTGTACCAAGTATGTGTGGTAGTATGTATATGTACTTGGTGGCAATCAAAATCAGATCAGCCTTTATTTGTAAAGCACTTATAACAACAACCTTGGAGGAGGTGCTTTAGTAAACTTTCTGTTCTGTTTCTTTCTGTTCTGAAACTTTAAAGTCTGGTTTAGATTAGAGGAAGTTTCAACCATGTCTTCCAAATGGAAAGTACAGATTTACAGTACAAACATAAAATGGTATTTAGTGAGTATGGTCTATAAATAGCATGGTATCAGTATTAATAATAAACTTTAATGGGAAATGGGTACTGCACTTAGTGGCAAATGTCTTCATATTCCAGATTGAATCTGAAAACAGTTTTACTCAATAACATCCATTGTTTATTTGCCTTTAGTATGTTTGACATTTAGTATTTCTCTTTTTTCACAGAATAATTAAAATTACTTTTGATGTACTGGTTATTCACAACAATAAAAGATATTACTATAAAAATACTATAAAAATAACACATTACTTATGCACAGACTTAAAAAAAAAAAAAAAAAGACGATAAATTTTGAGAATGTAGACAAAACTCATAAAGGAGCTCTTTGGTCTAAAAGTCCAGTTTTCACAAAGGGTTGTTGCTGTTTTCAGTCACTAAACTTGCTTTAACCACAGGGCTCTGATGGTTACAAATGACACAGCTATGGGCCTGCCAGAAAATTGGCCTCTCGTGGTGACCACGAAGAGTGATGTATGCCAACAAATGCCTGAGGATATGTCCACTGCTCAGCCACTAAACTACTTTTTTCATATGGAGAAAAGTGTGGAGCAAGAAGGGAAAAGGGGGAGGAGGTATGGGAGGCCAGGAATACCTCTGTCAAAATTACCACCAGTTTCATTATTCTTCAGACATCAGATGCTTTACAAATGGGACTTCATAGAAACCAAACCAAATCGCTACATTGCTTCCCCACTGTTGTTATTTGGAACAAAAGCAGCAAGGTCAGAATTAATTATAGATTTTTTGATTGGAAGATATTTAGTTTTGTTACTAGCTTTCTAAATGTATTGTAATACATTTTCCACTAGAGGGCAATAGTGCTTCCAGTTTTTACAGAAATGGGTAGTATTTCATGTATATGTATTTTTCGAAATGTTTAAAGAAAAATGTATGACGTGGTATTTTTAATGTAGCACACTGTGAATACTAAATATTTTAAATTTTGTATTTAAATGCATGATTGTGACTTTGTGAAATAAAAGTTGCCGTTTGAGTGTGACCTGTAATATCTTTTACCTATGAGGATGTGGATAAAGCTGTCTATGACAGATTCTGTTACTGAATACTTGATGTCAGTACCACAACATGGGAAATGTCACGGTATGTCATCACAGACTACTTATACAGTCAGCAGATTATAAAACTGATGAAAACAAGAGATGTCAATAAAAAGGGGGCTGATGTTGTGTGTCACACCCCCTCTCACACACCCAGCCAGAGAGATTGGGTTGAGATTGTGTATTTTCAGTATTCAAGCATTAGCTTCATAGTAGTTATATGAACCAGAACTTTGCATGGGCTCCTGTTTATAACTGCCATCTGAAGGTTGGCAAGCCTGATTGCTAATCATCACACAAATTGGGCAGAATATGCCAGTTTGTCTGGAGAACGTGAATGTGCAAGTAAAAGCAAGACCAACTTTAGCCAGTTTTCTGTACTTATATTTTCTTTCTTAGATTTGTTACAAAAACATGCGGTCAAAACAAAAAACCCAACATATTTACAATTTACAAAGAACCACTTCTCTGTCTTAATAGCATTTATAAATATGATTTACATAAAATAAATATGTAAAATCGCTGAAATAGCTTGAGTTTCTTTTGTTATAAAAATATGTTACAGAAAAAATATAGATAACCTTTTTCTTGCTTGTTATGAAGTAATTTTTTTTTCATTATATAAAAAGCAGTTTTTCTGATTAACATGTTTCACACAGTCCACTTCATCTACTGATATGGTAAAGAAGACTGAGATCGCCCCCTGTTGTAACTTTGAGGGGTTAAATCTCAGGTGGATTGTGACTCATCTCACATGCAGAACTCTTTGTGGCTGAACAAAGAGCAACACAGCTTATTTTATAAAGAGATATTCAGCTCATCACAATGCCTGACTGAGTATTGACAATTAATATGAAGTGTGTGTGTTTGTAGCGAGCTGTGTGGCAATCTGTAATGTACCAAGGTTTTTACTGGTTTTTTGTATGGAGGCACGTCTATAGACTGCTCTGGAACCAAGCATTGCAGTTACATTAGACTGCACAAAGGTACCGGGGGATGGGGGAAGTGGAAAGGAGTCAAACATGGTTCTTTAAACACTACTTGCAAAGGATGCTGAGAGGGATATGCTCACATGGCCTGTTACTTGACCTGAGAAGCACAGTGCATGATTCACAATGTAATTCTCCACACATTCAAGACGGGGCATAAGAGCAAACAAGCTCATTTGAGCCACGAAGAAACAATTTTTATACAAAATTTTACTGCCAAATGTAAAAACCTCCAGACTAAAACCTCCTAGGCTTAGGAGTGGCCCAGTTCACACAGGTGTTAGACTAGAATAGATACTTATGGTACAGGAGCCATATGTTTCAAGATGAGAAACTCAAACACAATCCCTCACATGTCTTGTAAGGCACAAAGAATAAACAACAAATCAGTGTGTGTGCAAAGCCAAGTGTCATAGAACCATGTGTGTTGGGGAGCTGGAGCTTGAGGTTCCTTCTTTATTTCCCCTGGGGGCATGAGAGGGCAACTGGAAGGATGTACAGGGGCAAGGATGATCCAGTGCTGGTCTGGTCCTATTAGGCCTGGCTGTGTGCGCTTGACAACGCAGAAACAAGCAACACTTGTCAAATACAAAAGAGTCCATTTTGCTGGTCTGGTGGAAATATACACATTACATCTATGCATATATTATATATAAAATTTTCTATAAAGTTCTTGGTGTTTTTTTTCTTTTTAGCTAAAAAAAAAAAAAATTAAAAGTTTTAAAAGCATCACGAGTATCCTTAAAACGGGATTACATTCGTTATGATTTTGTCTTTTACAACCAAAAGATAATTTAAGAGAATAAGGCATCGGAAGAAGTCTGCATCTTCTGGTTGCATTGCCATGGTAACGCCTCTCTCTCTAGGGTCCTGTCTCTCTAGTTTGTGTAGTTTGCCTTGGGCTGTGTGGGTAGGACAGTTAGCCATACATGGGGGGGGTAGGGTAGGGGTAGGACTGAGGGTGGAGTTTATGTATGTGTGAAATATTTAATAGGGAGTGTAAGAAAGGAGAGGGTGAAGGGTGCCCCTGAGTGGGGCAAAGGAGGCAGCAGGGAAGATGGCAGAAGTGGGGCTCTGGGCCGCTTGCTTAGCTCCCAGAGCTGAGCATGCCCAGAAGCTTGCTGGGGTCCATGCCCTGCTGCTGGGCCATCTTCTGTACATCAAAGCCCATGTGCATGAGAAACTGGACCACGTTCATCTCCTGGCCTGTGAACTGGTCCCGGATGGTGGGGCAGGTGGGATTGCAGTGAGGCCAAGGGCAGCTGTCAATCAGGTGCACTGGGCAACCTTTGAGAGGAGACCGGTTTCCCTTGGCACTGTCTTGGAGACTACGGTCCCAGCACTGCAGTGCTCTAGGCAAGGACGTGCCTTTCACCTGGATGCCTGTCCAGTAGCTGTGGGACACAAAGGGGCAGGCAGGGTGAGGACTGTCAGCCACAAAAAGCTGGAAAGTCAAACACGAGCTGACCTGAAACATCCAAACACTACCCCAGTTCAAGACGCGCTTTACCAGGAACTAGGATTTGGGCCTGGGTGTTATTTATCTGGATTTTAGTGAACATTCAAGGAGTGGTTTGTATATAGAGCCAAACAAGACCCTCTCAATCCGAAAAGATCAACATGCAAACACTCAGTAAGGTGTCTCTTATTTTAGGCACAATCTGTCACAAACACACAAAGCATGGGAGGGATTTACTCACTTTCTGGTGATGACTTCATGCGACAAGCAGGCTGGAGCGAATATAGCCCTGCAGGAAGAGCCAGAGAACAACAGCTTGACACCCATACGTGCTACTTCATTTAGTACACTAATAATATTGTACTACTTTAAAATATACCCTCTTTATGGTATTTATCAAGTTGCTGTAGTTCTGATGTTGACAAAAAGATATTTTACATATTTTTTTAGCACGTGTGTTTTCTTACCGCATGGGGATGTATTTACTCTCTTTTTTTATGGAAGTGTGAGAACATGCTTATTTCTTTTTATTACAGAAACAGTAATTAGCTTCATTTTATTACTGCAGCCAATTCTGGCTGTGTTCATTTTAGTGGAACACTAATTTCCAGTTATTATTCTGTAATTGTAAAACACTGAGCATGTTTGATAATGTGTGTGTGTTTTGATGACGAACACCAGAGATGCATATTTTTAATTTTAGAACATGGAGTGTTTATTAGTTTAGAAGAGGGAACACTGTCTTCAGTTTGTACTTGTAGATTTACTGTCTACTGTCCATTGATTAAAGTAAGAGGTTAATATGGCCTGTCCCTTTAAGTAATAGATTATATAAAGAGCAGGACGTAACAGAAGAAGGGGGGAGGTTTACAAGTGTTGAGGTAATTAAAACAGTTATGCATTCCATGTCTCTTGTGCTTTAAGCTCCGTATTTGTTCTCTGTGAAATATATTGATAATTTACATCTATGGTGTTTATAACAACACTACTGCTCTTGAACCCTGAACACAGGATAACAGCTTGGTTCATTCAA
Source organism: Chitala chitala (assembly GCA_025773905.1). Classification (NCBI taxonomy): domain Eukaryota; kingdom Metazoa; phylum Chordata; class Actinopteri; order Osteoglossiformes; family Notopteridae; genus Chitala; species Chitala chitala. The sequence goes on from JABJVR010000077.1 coordinate 1,030,777, forward strand.
CTAGCCACGACTGCTATCTACAGGCAAAAACAGGGAAGCATGTCTTTATTCTTCAACACTCTCTTGAACTGTCCTTGGTAAGACTGAACCAGTATACATCTCTGGACCAACAACAAGGACGATGCTTTGCATTTGTATTGCTTTTTGTTTTGTATCTACCGTGTGCATTGAGGTTTCCTATTATGTCACCATTTCACATGCAGCACTTGAACACAACATACCAATGTCTACACTAGAATAAACCTGTGTTTTGTGTCGTGTGTCGGTTAGCTATTGTTTGTGTATTTTAGGTTGTACTTTGTCTGATAGTTTTAACCACGCATTGAGGCACTGCAACAGGACAGGAAAGGTAGGTAATCGCCTGGGGCCCCCAAGCTGGGAGGGGGCCTTTGAGGGCAGTCAATTACATAGTACATAGTACATAGTACAATAACAAATCTGCAGCAATCCCTGTGAAGTATTTTTCCTAGGGCCTCCAGACTCTGCAGAATCACCCCTGAGGGCCACGCTCGTATCATCCGACCTCTACACCGCTTGTCCAGTTCAGGGTCGCGGGAAGCCTGGAGCCCAACCCAGGAGGCATAGGGTGCAGGGCAGGGACACTCGTAACAGTGTGATACAGCGAAGCAGACGAGCACGCAGGTCAGCTGACAGGTGCGTGTGCGTGAGCGTGTGCGTGAGCGTGTGCGTGTGTGTGAGCGTGTGCGTGAGCTCCTTACTGGACGTCCTTCAGGGTGTTACGCAGCTCGTTGCCCAGGTTCTGGATATAGCGCCACTGGCCCTCCTGCACAGGCTGCCCAGTCAGGTGGATGTTGTCCACAGTCAGCTGGGCCTCATCAAACAGCCACTGCACCACAAACACAGGGCCTGTAGGAGGAACAGCGAGTGTGTATGTATGTGATCACATGGGATCCTGCACACAGACATGTACACACGCAAGCACACATTCCCACACATGTATCAGTATATTTGCATTTAAATTGTTTTTTTTTTTTTTCTTTTCGAACGCCGAACTGGCAAAATTCAAAAAAAGATTTAAACTGATCGCAAAAAACGTGTAATATTTAAAGTTCTCGAATATGTTGTAAAATGCAGTGTGGCCTAGTCCACAGGGTATAAATTTATCAGGAGATACATTTTTGAGGGCAATGTTTTCTCACAATTTCCATCCCAAACTTGATTCACTAAACCTGCATGCATACATAAACCAGGGTCAGCATAATGTTTGTGAACTGGACTTCTGAGGAGCCAACTGTTTGTTCAGCTTTCATGTTTGTGTATTAACTTGATCAAAGTGAGTAAGCGCAATGTTAAAAGTCAGGCTTTATAAGAGAGAATAAGGGGAATGTTATATCTGTAACACAGCAGTGAGCCACTGTATATAAGCACAGCCTGTAACTCGTCCATATTCTGTAAACAAGACAAACCCAGTTCACATGTAAACTGAGTGTCTGTACGCTCACCATAAGAGGGAACATTCTGTGGAACCCGCTCTGGAACTTTCTGTGGCTCAGTCATTAATTAAGTGTGCCAACTTCAAACAGGATTATGTGTGTGTATGGGGGAGTTGGTAAAGTGCTGCCATTCATTCAGATTCCATACCCATGGCATTCATACCCCACACGCCCATGACGTGCACACACGCGCATGCAATGATGCTGTATACACATGCATACACACATATTGAGCTCATATTGTTAAAGATACAGGTACATGTGGTGAGAGTTGATACACACACATTTATGCACAAACACAGATGCCATGAGTAGACAGATATATGCACGTGCACGCACACACAAATTCCCCATCCATCAGCAGTGACCGAAAATGATGGGGACAGTAACAGTGAATGGAGACAAGTGAGGACTCTTACTTTTCAGGGTAGGGTACACTTTGTACCCAAAGAAGCAGTTCCACTCCTCTCCCTCATGAGCCTTCCTACATCTCTCTGGGACGATGCCATTCCAGTACCTGCCAGTAGGGGGAGCAGACCTCATTTGAGGCTTTTCATTTAAGAAATGCAATCAAAGACAAGACTGGCCTCTTTTCTGTCACAATGAGATGTAGCAACACCTGAAGTGGTATGGTGGCAGTGCAACAGCAGTGTGACGTACAACAAATACAGAGGGGCAACAAACACGGGGCAGGGTACGAACAAAGGGGTGATAGATCAGAGACAGCGCGGGGACAGGGGAGTGACGGGGGAGAAAGAGAAGTGGCAGTACAGAGATAGAGGGGCAACAGAGCAGCGACAGAGGAGTGATAGAGCAGGCACGGAGCAGGAACAAAGGGATGACAGAATAGTGGTAGGGCTGACACAGGGGCGACAGACCACGGACAGGGCAGAAACCAAGGGGCAACAGAGGAGACAGAGAGAGGCAGCAGCACAGAGATAGAGGGGTGACAGAGGGGTGACAGACCAGCAATAGAGCAATGACAGAAGGGTGACAGGGTAGGTTGAGTAGTGTTGATTGAAAATTATTTTTTGATGTTTTCCCTGCTAATACGCTACATTTTCAAACGGAACTCAAACACATTGTAACAGTCTACCTGTTAACTGACGTTTCATTTAGGTGTGTGTGACTGGGGAAGGGCAAGAGAAGAGGAGCTCCAGTCTCTCACCTGATGCCCCTGCGGATGGCCTCAGTGGGGGCACAGCTGATGGGGTCTGAGCAATCGCTGCAGCGGTACTGCTTGTTGTCCAGGAACCAGCCTGAGTCAGAGAGGCCCCGCACCTGGATGCCAGTGTGGCCCAGTTCCTCCAGCTGTTCGGCCACTCGGTCAACATTCAGCAGTACCCCGGTGCCACCAGCGCTGCCATTAACACAGATTAATAAAAATCACACACACACATGCACACACACACACCTATAAACACACACACACCTATAAACACACATAGTCACCTGCTTCCGGCCAGCAGCAGCAGCTTAGCTCCTTCCAGACCCTTGGTGAGAAGCTCCTTCAGCACCTCCTTAATAATCAGTGCTCCCATGAAGGCATAATCATCTGTGGGCAACATGCTGCCGGTGAGCAGAGTGAGGCCTGGCTCGCCTCCACACATCACACCTAGGCCAGGACCGCCTGTACACACCACACCTGGGCCAGGCCCTCCTCCATGCACCACACCTGGGCCAGGCCCTCCTCTATGCACCACACCTGGGCCAGGCCCTCCTCCATGCACCACACCTGGGCCAGGCCCTGCTCCACACACCACACCTGGGGCACAATGTTGTCCATCTGACATCTAATCCCCCACCCCAACATTCCCCTCAGATATAGACATCTGAAGGACAATGTATTGCCCAGCAGATGAGAACAAGGGTGTCAGCACCTCAGGTTTGCTGGATCCCACATCCTTGCACTGGCCTGACTTGTGTGTTTCAGTAGTATTTTTCTTTAAAATCATCGACTATTAATGGACTGAAGTGGTGCTGTTAACTTTACTTTGCTTTATTCTGATAGTGGTTTCACAACAGTGTTTAGCACAGGCTTACTTTGCTCTGTCTTGGGTGAGGCGCCACTCCACACATCACTGGAGCAGTAAGGAATGAACCTACAGGAAGAAAAAATTATGGCAATATTCTCATTTTTGTTACACCTTTAACGGCTATACACTCCTGTCCACGATAGAACACAGTGCAGAATACAGCATAGCCAGCCAGCTTATGGGATGGTAACCCAGTGGTCGCCAGTTTAAATGGCTGCCCACATTAAAAGAGGACATTTACTGTTGTACCCTTGAGAAGGTGGTACTTATAAAATGGTCCATTGAAATACCTAATTCAATAAATGGGTAAAAAAATTCAAATTTCCAGATTTCCAGAACGTTGTGGAAATTGTGTGAATATTAACTAAAAACATTATGCGAAGTTTAAATTCCAGTCAAACCACTTTATCTTAACGGTTTCCAACTATTCAATAGCAACAGTTTTGTGGAAATAAACTAAAAAATTAATACGTATGGTCCTGATCAGGTGAGTGTGCATGTTTGTAGTGAAGAATCTGGACAAAAGCTGTCCTTTTCAAGTCTTCCAATGCAGCAGTTACCCCAAAACTTGAGGTTTTACGTACACAAACACACACACACACACACACACACACACAAAAAAATGCGAATGTTGTACTGTGTGTGCTTTCTTGGAGTGACTACCCAGAATCCCCTAGGGCCTTCCCTCTCTTTCATGCATCCCACAGCAACTGGGGATTCCCTTCAATGAAATGCTATGGTCTGGAGTCAAGCCTTTCTAAATGTAAACAGCACGGCCCAAACCACCCTGCAGGCCCAGCGCTAATAGAGGTCGTGAGGAGAGGGGGAGGGGTTGCAGACAGAGTCAACACCTAGCCCTGCTGGCTGCCGACAGCACTGGCTCCCATGTCTCCAAGAAAAACAAGCACTTCCTACAGTAGGTCTGTCTTAATGGGCTGTTTGGCAGACCCTTCTCTCCCAGGCCGTGTGTGTCGCCTCTAGTCATTTATACAGCTCGGCACTGATACTGAACCAATTCAAAGCTGGCTTATTTTCCACATGGCACACCAACATTTGCCCCTTAATAAACATCAAGGCAATATATAATTTTTTTATTGCACGTGACAATATAAACTGAACATGACTTTGTGTCCTGGCACAATGCACTTTGCTCAGAGTCACAGATAGCAGAGCAGAGGTAGACACAATAGAGAGGGTGGGCTGTAATGAGTAGAAGAAGATATCTGAGTTCAGCTAAATCTCAATGAGGACTCTGTGTGGCCCATTTTGGTGCCCTCATCTGCAGAAAACACAATTATAATGTTTTGATTATAAAAAAAATGTGACACAAAAAAATCCCAATAATGAACAAATCAAAATTTTTCTATTTTCTGTGCCCTCTTCTCCTGCAGGTAGCTGATGAGATTATCTTCAACCTAGTAACAGCCCTGACCTCCACACACACCCATGTATACATGTTCAGGTGCACAGTCAAGAGCTGATGAACATCTTGCACATGCAGACACTGACAGTTGCTTCGTTCAGTTGCTCCTGTATGCACTCATTAAAAGCTACATTTATTGACATCAATGTACACATACTTTTTGCAAATGTCTGAGCACGCTAACAGCTCTCTGTGCAGTTACAGTGGTTCATGTGTGTTTGCAAAAGAAACACAGCTCTCACCTGTTCATTCAGACACCAGTTATTGCAGTTATTGTCTTTAATTATCGCTGCTGAGATCTCTGGCCAGACAGCCAGACTAATTGGAAAGAATGTGTTAATTACACATGGGGCTAGTGTGGGATTCATGTCTGTCTGCGTGTGTGTATTTGTGGTCGACTCTGTATCTGTCTAGCCATGGCCATGTCCTGTCCTCCTGTTTGTTTGAGTCTTTCTTCATGCTCAGGTCTTTGCCTGTGAAGGTGAAATGAGACCCAAGTACCCCTCTGCAGCCCCACCCCAAGGTGTGCCAGTACAGCCACACAAACACACCTTGCTGCTACCTTCCACAGCTAAATGTTTTCAAAGCCCATTCTGTCAAAAATCTGCATATTGTACATCTTAGAGTCAAACACTTAACATTGATGAAACTGTTAAAATAATATAGTGTACACATCAGCGATCATGACAGATTTTACACTTCACAGTGGAGGAAGGTCTAATGTAGGGACATACAACTTGTGTCATGATGAACAGGTGTGTGTGACAAGCAGTATGATAGATGATTATAGGGTTGATTTTAATGACTGAGCAGTTTGTACTATAGAATATATAAACACACAAACACCACAGGAGCGGAGGTGCAAGGCGATAGTGCTAACCACCATGCCACCTTGCCCATTAGATTATGTAACTGTTATTTTAATTAGATTGTACCGTTGTGCTGGTAGAACTTAATGAAAATGTTAAAATATAAATTTTGCCATTTGAAATGAAACTCAGATTTCTGAAAATATATCTATAAACCAAATAAAGTGCTGTGTGCACACATTTCACTTACTAGGAGACCATGACAACCTTAAAGAATGAGTAAAACAGAATGTTTTAAAAAAGTATATAAAAAGGTGCAATCTATAGAAAGAGCCCATTGCAACCATGAGTCTGAGTCACAAAGTGAGACAGGTGGACTGACAAACAGACCCCAAGGTTGTACTTACACCATGTTGGCATTCCACCAGTGGGGGTTTTCCTCCGGCTGTGGTGACAGGATGCCCGTACCTAGCATGGGATAAATGAGGTACATAGTAGGGTGTCACTTCTCTGGTATTTTTCCACTCACACAATACCCCATTCACAAATACACATGAATGAATCAACTTGTCCCTGCCACACAATCAAAACACCAGCATTGTGCTGATCTGGAAAGACTGGGTGGTTTCGTATCAGAAAATCACCAAAGGCAACATGATAACTGACAAGGGTTTACTTCAATATCCATATTTGTTTATCAGACCCGTATTGTGTTTCCAGTTAGTAGCTGTTTCAAAACAGAAACATCAGTATGTATACCAGTATGATTAGTTTTTGTTATAGAAAAACTGGACAAACTGATTAAATATCGTTGTATTATACTATAGCAAGAACCTTTGTGGTGATGTTCACATTATGTTTGTGTTCTTACTCAATACACCTAGTGATTACTGTGAACAATGCATACAAATGCACAGTACGTATGTATGTATGCACACACACACACACACACACACACACACACACACACACACACACACAAATGCATACATACATACATACATATTGATCAGCCATAACATTTTTACAACCTGCCTAATTTTGAGTATGTCCCCCTTTTGCCACCAAAACAGCCCTGAACTATCAAGGCATTGACTCCAATAGACCTCTGCAGGTGTGTTGTAGTATCTGGCACCCAGCCGTCAGTAGCAGATCCTTTATGTCCTGTAAGTTGTGAGGTGGGGCCTCCATGGGTCGGACTTGTTTTTCCAGAACATCCCACAGATGCTTGACTGGATTGACATCTGGAGAATTTGGAGGCCAAGTCAACACCTCAAACTCGTTGTGTTCTTCAAACCATTCTTGAAGCATTTTTGCAGTGTGGCAGGGCGCATTATCCTGCTGAAAGAGGCCACTGCCATCAGGCAACACCGTTTCCATGAATTGCTTGGAATGGCAGGACCCAAGGTTTCCCAGCAGAACATTGCTCAAAGTACCCCCCCTTACACCCCCTCCACAGGCTTGCCGTCTTCCCACAGCGCTTCCTGGTAACATCTCTTCCCCAAGTGATGCACACACACCTGGCCATCCACATGATGTAAAAGAAAATGTGCTTCATCAGACCAGGCCACCTTCTTCCATTGCTCCGTGGTCCAGTTCTGATATTTCCGTGCCCATTGCAGATGCTTTTAACAGTGGACACGAATCAGCATGAGCACCCTGACCGGACTGCGGCCATGTAGCCCCATACACAACAAACTGTGATGCATTGTGTGTTCTGACACCTTTTTATGGGAACCTTTACATTTTTATCAGTAATTTGAGCCACAGTGGCACAGTAGGTAGTGTGTCAGGCTGGGGTGCAAATGTCGTCTGGTTCAAATCCCAGCCTTGTCACCAAGTGTGTCCTTGAGTAAGACACTCCATGCTAGCTTCCTGAGTGCTAAAAAAATGGCTACCTACTGCTGGGTTAAATGCAGAGAACAAATTCCTTGTGTGCATCCCACATACTTGGCCATAGAACCTGTTTTCCTTTCTCCCACATGCATCAATGAGCCTTGCTACCCATGACCCTGTCACTGGTTTTCCTTCCTTGGACCACTAGGTAGGTTCTGACCACTGCACACCAGAAACATCCCACAAGAGCTGCAGTTTTGTAGATGCTCTGACCCAGTCATCTAGCCATCACAATTTAGCCCTTATCAAAGTCACTCAAATCCTTACACCTGCCCATTTTTTCTGCTTCCAACACATCAAAATGTTCACTTGCTGCCTAGTATATCCCACCCACTTCCAGGTGCCTTTTTAATGAGATAAGCAATGTTACTTTCACCTGTCATAATGTTATGGCTGATCGGGGGCGTGTGTGTGTGTGTGTGTGTGTGTGTGTGTGTGTGTGTGTGTGTGTGTGTGTGTGTGTGTGTGTAATGATACACACACGACATAATAAAGATTTTCTTTTTTTCTTGTCCATTCACTACTTCTGAACATCAGAATCTCCCTCTGGCCAACTTGCTTTTCCTTGCTGAGATGTTGGCATTCCCAAAAAGAACTTTAAAAACTAGGCAGGAAAGTTTAACTAAACATCATTCCTTCATTCAATGTGTACCTTGGCCTGTGTCATTAAACACTCCCCCCTCCCACCAGAATATACACACACACATACACATCCCACTCCTCTCCACTCTTCACTCATTGGAAAACACTCCTTTCAGGGTTGATGTTTCAATTGAGACTCTGTCGACAGCCTACGTCAACTTGCTAGGAACGTTAAACAAGCTGCTACAAATCAGAGTCCATTTCTACGTAACTTCACACCATGATGCGTCTTTATACTTTGTTAATGTTAAAAAAACATCCAGCTCTGCAAATGGAGGGGGTGAGGAAAGAGGTCTCTCTGTGTTGAAATTACAGAATTATTCAGGAGGTCAAAAACACCCATGTGGGCTAGAGTAGTGAGGTCATGGTGGAGTTCTGTGGTTCTATGAGCTGAGATGGGTTAGTATGACATTATGATGCAGTCCTGTAGTTCTATGAGGTGAACTGAGCTAGTTTGGGTTAGTATGGAGTCGTGGTAGAGTTTTGTGAACTGGGTTGGATTAGTATGGTATCATGGTGGAGTTCTGTGGTTCTGTGAACTGGAATGGGGTTAGTGTGGGGTCATGGTGGGGTTCTGTGGTTCTATGTGCTAAGCTTGTATGGATTGGTGTGGGGTCATAGAGGATTTATGTGGTTCTTTGATCTGAGTTTGAATGGGTTACTGTGGTGTCATGGTGGAAGTCACTGGTTCTTTGAGCTGGGATGAGAGTGAGTTGTGGTGCCTTTAGCAACAGAACATGTCTGTCTTCCAAGCCACTAGGAATGTGTGTTGGCAGGACAGACAGAGGAGAACCAACAGAACACTGGTCAGAATGATGAAATGCACCGGCAACCATGTGCGGATTTATGTAGGGGTTGCAAAGTAATATCTCAAAAAAATATCATTTTTTTGTCTAGGAACAATCTGTAGTACAGTATTTTCTTTGTCATACTGGATCATAGTATCACCTTACATACGCGGTACAATGCATTCACCAACCCCCAACACCCAGTGATACTTACCAGTCTTGCTTAGCGGCCACTTGGTGGAGCTCATGAGTCTCCTCATGGTTTCATAGCGGCTGGCGCAGTTTTCCTTGTTGAAGCAGTACCAACCTCCTAGAAAGGCCCAGTTCGGCAGGGGGCAATGTCAGAGGAAGTCAAACAAACTCACAAGTCAAACAGAACATTTTACTAACATTTTATTGGGCAAAAATACATAAAGATAAAATATGCATGTGTGTAATCAACTCCTGATGTACAGTGCCAGGGGTTCTACTACTGTTTTACATTTCTTTTTGCAATTAGTATGCTCGTTGCAATCATCTGTGACCATTTATGAAGAATAAGGAATTGAAAAAATGTGATCAACCCTTCCATCATGTGACATAATAAATCCCAACATTCTACTCACCTTCCAAGAACACTAGCCACCTCTTGCTGCCCTTTGACTCTCTCATGTAGTACCTGTCAAGGGCAATGTGAAATCACAGTTTTAACAAAAGCAACATGGTCAAGGGACATTCAGCTGCAGCCACAGTATAACTAGGACAGGAAGAGAATTTACAAACCATCCCCAGATAATTGATCATCTGCAGAATTGGTCAGTGTTCTTTAACTTTATGTTGCGGCCCTACACTAGGTCAGAATGCATTTTTGCTCTAGAAGTGGTACAAAACAATACATGCCCAGGGATGTGTGCAGCATTTCATTGCCATATTTTACTTATCTTCATTTTGATAGCAGAGCATGAGCATGCAAACTACAAATTAAACTTAAATACAGTGCATCATGGGATATCAGAGCATCATGCTGTGAAATTCTCATAATCTGCTCCGGAAAGTCCAAGACGAATTCTAGTACAGGCAATTAACAATGCTGCTTTAGCTTGAAAAACTATGTGCTGAGTGCAATTAAGAAAAGGGGAAACCTACGCATCTACGAGGCTGAATCAAACTTAACATGGAATTTTCTGTCATGACAAATTAGTACCACACAATGAATAGGCGTCTACATACATTCATTAAGATCTGATGGGTGATTGGCTGAAATGGTGCACACTGGCTCATCATCTGATGGGTGATTGGCTGAAATGATGCACACTGGCTCATCATCTGATGGGTGATTGGCTGAAATGGTGCACACTGGCTCATTATCTGATGGGTGATTGGCTGAAATGGTGCACACTGGCTCATTATCTGATGAATAAACTGTGTAGTTCCTCAAAGAAAAGGCTACAAAGCTGACAGAATGATAAGGCTGCTTGTGTTTGTAAGACGGTGGGACACATTTACCCTTCCTTTTCTGGACCACCCCCTCCCAGAGACCATCCATACTCTTCCCTGCATCTCCCTAACACTGACCCCCCAAGCCTTATTTTTTGCTATCATTATTAAAAAGGTCTCCTCAAACAACTTTTTTTTTCCCTACTGGGGTTAAAATGAGGACAGTCCTTAGTGGTGTTGGAATGCCAAACAACAATCAAATGATGTAACCATGGCACCATCAAAGCCCCCCCCCCACCGAACCCCCAGCCCTTCTTTTCATCTATAAAGTGGCTCCATTGTTTCCGTGTGTATAGTGGAATGCACGCTGGTTCGTGAGGGTCTCATGATGTGTCCCAAGTCGGGGTCAGAAATTTTGTGGTTCTTTGGTTCATCTAATCTCTGCAAACCAGTACCACAAACACCAGTCAGGGACAGACCAGTAGCATGTGCTTTGAAGCTACCTTCAGTCACATGTAATTATGTAGTCTTGGGAATGTACATGTAATGTGTATAAACTGTTACCTTCACCTTTATAATGACATTATTGGATGAAATTTACATGACACATTGGACAGTAAACAGGCGAGTCACATCTATGCATCAGCTTTGTGCCAGTCTATAGCAAATTTAAGCATGTGCTTAAAACATTTGATATGTAATGCTTCATATCTCTTTAGTTAAGTCACCACTTAACTAGATCCATACTTTTTCTAGGAGATAAATCATTCAGAGGAAATCCCTCAAACTCAATCACTTTTCCCCAACCACATTAGCCACCATTAAGCAAAATTGATTAGGAGATCAGTTGTTTTCTAAGAGAAACTGTAAAACAAAGTGCTTGTCTAAGGGAGACTGCTGATTCAAAGCACACAGCAGCTCCTCTAAGCCAAGAGACAGAAACGCGCTATATACTTTTTCCCCACAAGAGGGCCGTATTTCCCATCATGATACGATAAATGTCATAATTTGGAAACGATTACATTTTTATAAAGACATAAATTATTATTATTACTATTGTAGCAGTACCAATAGTACCATTTGCAATAGTAGTAGTTGTAGAAGATATTTATAATAGAACATTTGTCCTTTACTGTTTGTGCTGTCCTTATGACTGTCACACTTTTCATATTTAACTGGCCTGAGATTATTTACAGTCAGTGTAAAAAGTACAGTAACACTGACACAGACATTATGCAGGCTGTAAAAGCAGAGGGAATGACTATCATACCCTGCTGAACATCAGTACTGCAGCTGGGAAAACAGCACAGACAGAGTTGATACTGATTACACCCTAGGAGCAGGTGATACAGAGAATCTCACAGAAAAGATCAAAGAGGATAAATTATTTAGTGTTAAGAGTTTTCCCACTATCATTACTTCCTCAGGGGCCTGCCAATCACTTGAGTGGGATGCGAGCTGTTAAGACCCGGGTCAGTGCACTTAAAACCAGCCTCTTTCCCAACACGTCTTGCGAATGTTAAACAGCAGGGCTGCTAGGGTCATGTGACTGTCATATGGTCTAGAAGCATTGCTTGTGAAGGCCATGCCAAATGGAAACGTAGACAGCTGTTGCACTTCAAAGTGGGGCTGCTGTTGTGGGGGGGCATGGGCAGTGTCTTGTGACCTTAGTTATTACCGGTTCCTTCTACTCTGCCAACCAATGTCTTCACTGTCATCAGTGCTTGACAAACATATGTGATAATCCATTTTCAGGGAGGTCATCCAGTCCCAAAATGAGACATGTCTTCTTGAGGTGCAAAGACAGGGAGCTTTGTAACAACCACAGATATGCAGCACGTGGTAGCTGGAACTGCCCTGAATAATACCATCTATACTGTTCTGTTGTGCTTGCTGGTGGCATCCAAAGCTTTTTACAATATGTGTGTGTGTGTGTGTGTGTGCGTGTGCGTGTATACGTGTGACAGTTTTAGTATTTACACAACTGTCTGTGCATCTACAGAGCAGTTAATAGGTGCCTAACTGGGCTGGCCATCTCTTCAAACAAATCTCTGCAATGATGGCAAAATCAGCAAAATTAACAGTATGTGGACACCCCCCACGAAAAAAAAAAAAAACATTTCTTTTTTAAATTCATCTGTTCAGAAAAAAATGGGCAAAACATTTGGTCTTTAGTTTTCATGTTTTTCACTTGTACTGGTAGAGAGTAAAAAACTACTAATTGTAGAAGAAAGAGTGAACAGGCAGTACCGAAGAAAATGCAGTGTGCTTGCATGCATGTGGGCGCAGGCTATGTGAGCATGTAGCATCTGTGTTTTTTGCCTGTTCAGCTACATGAGGTGTGTACTAATGCATGCACACGTCTGTGTACACGTATTATTTCTTGCGCATTTGTAAATCTCTGTCTGCGGACGCAGGTGCTTGCATGAGAGAGCACGAGCGCACAGGGGCCTTTGTGAGTGCCCGCTGGTTCGAGGGTATGCAAATTATAAGTGAACCTTATTAAGCCACATCACCAGGAGTTCACCGCAGCACTACATTGCGAGCTATTTCCTTTGACTTTTACTTTTCTTGCTGAGTTTCTCTGAAGACATGATGCACAAAAGATGGTTGAAAGCACCTCAGCACAGTCAGGACTGCTGGTGCACCGTTAGGGCTGCGAACATCACACTCTCCCTCACCAAGCAGCATTGGCAGCACTCTCACACATCCTCGCTCCTGATCCACCTATGTGTTCTTAGTGCCCTGCCAGCTACGCTGTGCACTGGGGAACAGCGTCTGTTTCCCACTTCATGTTGTTTTGCATTACAGTGCTCAAAACATGTGCTTGAACTCAAGTCTTTGATCAGAACAAAACATTTGGCTTTCATTTTGTGCCTAAAGCACTCTTTTCAAGTGAGTGTTTGGCCCCATTTCAAAGGTCCCAAAACAATTATTAATTATAGAATTAGTGTAATACGTGTTGGGACTCAAAATGGGTAATTATGTTCAAACAACTGACTTATGACCCAAATAAAGGCAAGTGTTTGTTTGTGTGAGGTGTTTTGTAACTGTTACACACGCCATGGTTTATTTTGCGCAGCAGAGAAAATGCAGTGTGAATTTAAGAAGCAGATTAAGCTGTCTGAGAGAACAGGCATGAAGTCCTCCCACCTTGTCACCACCTACTCTCAGATTTACTCTGCCCTACAAAATAATGTCACCCCTTCTCTGGTCCAGGCAAGGCTGCCAACTGCCATGCAACCATGATTCTGTGCAGATCATTAGCTTTAAACATATATAACTACCTCCTCCTAACTCCCTTTGTCTCTGCTAACCATTATGCCAGTTCAGAGATAATATGTGATATGATTTGTGGACTCACAACTTCCTGGAGCACAGTTAGGTCAGCTGACAGACATTGGATTATTGGATATCTCACAGACTAATGTACAGGCAGGTAACATATTGGACGGACTTTGAACTGACAGACTATGAGTTTGGAGTAGCACCTTTATGACTGACTAATACCTTACTGGGCAGCTGACTTCAGACTATGCAGGCAACTCTGGTGGTAGGATTAAACCCCACTATCTGCCATGGAGGTCTGTGATTAATCATGACCATCTGTGCCTCAGCATGGCTCTGGCATACCTAATGGGCCATAAAAGGTTACAAACAATCTGCGCTCCAGCACTGCCAAGCACTTATCGAAGATGCCGAACGGCCTGGCACCAGGTCTGCCGGCACCAGTTAAGTCTACAAGGCGCTGCTGGAATATGGTGAAGGCCCACCTCAGCCAACCTGTGAGGTGTAACAGCAAACAGGCATAGACGAAGGAGAGCAGGTCTTCGGACTGAAAACGCACAGAAACCTCAAGGACATCCTGCAGGGCCAAACAACCAAAAAACATCCTGAGTACTGACCAACCTGTACAGGTGAACAGATAAACTTCAAGACAATATTATCATGAAAGAAGAGGTCATCTTCTTTGTACCAACACACTTCTGACCCAAGCCCTGGGTCCTGCAAAGACTGGTGTTTACATGTTCTTTAGTCAAGGCTTCTTCTGATTCCAGAGGAGAATTTAAAGCAGCAACAAACACTAACCCTTTGGACTACTTAGCAGCTTGAGGATATGACATAACTCATGTGCTTCTGTGACTGTGACACGATCTGAAGCACAGGCTTGATAGCTCAGCCCTCCAATGTTTCGGGTATGAGCAAGGCGTTGTCAACACGGACAGACTGCACCGCTAACCAAAGGGGGAGGAGCACTTAACCCTGCAGCAGGCTGGCTGGCTGGCTGTGTGACCTCGCCTCGTCCTCGCTAACAGCTGGGCTCCCTTCCGTGACTCGCTGCCAAGAAGTTGAAAGAACCCAGGCGTGGAGAAGGCGAAGGAGTGCACGCTCATCTCGGCTCACTCGGAACAGCGGAAAGCGTAGGGACCGTAGCTTTTAGCGTACTCTTCCCACTCACTCCCCAAAATGATTGCATACTTCACACCTGTTCTTCAAAATGGTCATCACCACTATGCAGTGGAGCTACTACCTCTGTGCTGCACACTAGGCAAGGCTCAGGCATGCATGTCAGGAACAGGTGGACAGACTGGAGAATAGAGCCACAGGGCTCACATCTATCTGTACAGTCTGGAGATTGGTGTGCCTGTATGCATGTACGGGTATTCTGTAAATAGCTGCATTTGTTCTTTCATATGCAGAGATTTGTACAAGTTACATAAAGTACATAAATGTGTTTTTACTTTAAAATGTTGACCCCACTATCCCTTCGCCATACCCTTCAGATGAAACACAGAACACAATGTGCCTAAATGAAGTCAAAGGTGTCAGATCTCCCCCCTCCTCCCTTGTTAATTCCAAGGCAGACTGTATGTGTAGCGGAGTGTGAACCGCTACAGTAGAAATCCCGCTGTTGTCAAGACAAGAGTCTGATTAGTCCCTCAAGTGAGGAACTTGAGCTCAGTGAACTAATCCTATTGTCTGGTCATTCTGAGCATGCTGTGAGGACCTGGGTTCAGATTTGCACAGGGTCACCCCTGTTACATATGTATGTGTTTTTTTCCCCTTTTGCATGCTTGCTATTATCCAGATAAGGGGAAGGAGGTCCTTTGATGTACCGTAGCCTTAATGTGTGGTTTGCGGTTTCCAGATTTGGGGCTGGCAGGGTCAACTGCATTGAATGCTTATAGTTACATGTTCTATTAATGGCCACTTGAACAATGTGACCTTCAGTAGGTTTGACTGTGGGTTTGCCAAGCTTCAGTCTAAAATGCTGTCCATACTATAGCATATTGATTTAATACGTGATTATCTGATTTTGGTTTCTCTGCACCTTACCATCCAGTGAGGTACGAAACAAAACATAATTTTTCTTGACTGAGTTAATGACTTTATGGGGTAATGGAGCAAGATACTTTTTGGTACAGCCACCAAACCCCATTCACACTGGAACTTCTTCTCACATGAAGTTTCAGCTAATTTACCATAATTTGCATTCTGATCCTTGTCCCTTGAAATGAAGATCGCCTCTAAGCCGTAAACAATCAACACTCATGCATTCGTAAATCAACACTAATGCATACGTCGGACCTCGCTTTCTTTGCAACACCAGCAGAGCAGCTGTGTCATTTAAAAATTTGCGGGCTGCTGCGAGACATGTGTCTCTAACCCCAGCTGCTCTTCCGAGGATTGACTGTTACGTGTCTCGTTGTGTTCAGATGTCTGAACTGCCCGGGACTAGGTGAGAGTTCACGTGCAACAATAAATTGTTTAGCTCTGCATTCCATTTGTCATCACGGTATTAATAAAATATCCGGCGAAACCTTGGGCTAATACAGAGGTAAAATACGTGACAGCAGCTGGACATTTCGTCTGCAGAAGACAAAAATTACCTCGAGTTTTCATTATTGTTTCCGCAAGTGCACAACTCTCCCCGCGGTTTCATCTGATGCTACCGTCCTCGCAAGTTTATAAAGGTTTTGAAGCTGTATCGTACGTTCACTGTAAAAACTGCGTAAACACTGCAGCACGATCGGTCTGTATAACGTTATTATTATTATTTCTGTTGACTGTTGAAATTAGTGAATAGATTTACTACTACCGGCCAGTATATTTACAAATTTTCAAATGTAACATTTAAAGTGTGAAATAATAAATCTTGCTTCTCTTAGCCATCTGAACAAGCGATGAAACACATCGCAAACTGACATGAAACATTTGTCTGCAATCTCAAAACTCCCGCTGTGCACGGCTTCATTTATCTGCCATCAATTCCAGTATCGATTTCAACGCAGGCGCGTGTGACACACCTGCTCCGCTTCATGAACGCATTTACATTTGAGCGAACGACTAACAGACACATACACTACGTGTAATTTTAAATAACTAAAATCTAAAGTCTTAAATGTGATGTGAACACGATAATTTAAGGTCATAGTGTCGGTCGTACGGGAGTGTTTTGCATGCAAGTCTCACAAACACTGAATGCGCTTCAATCAGCGACTGCGGCACAGCATTCAGAAGTCGCCGATGAAAGACACTTAGCGGTTTGGATTCTGGACTGATGTTGATGCGAAAGAATTAACTGTGCACTCTGTTACGGGTAATTTATAGATACATTTCGCAACAGCATCATCATGAACAACAACAACGAATAGAAATGTTCTGCGCGTGCTACAAAGGATTATTACTTTGAGAAGATGAGATGGATCCATCTTGAGAGTTTTAAACTAACCGTATTTCATTATGCTTACGCGTGAGGCAAGGGATGTGGGCACAGTTGCGTATTAGCTGACATAGCGCTGTGAAATTGCCAGCAGGAGCTAGTGATAAAAAATATTCTCACGTATGTCATTTGTTTAGCTGTCACTAACGTTTACGACAATTCAGTCATTGCGCAACTAAAGGGACACTTACCCTGCCGGGGTTCCATCGTTGCACGTGACTGACGTATTTTCCAAGAAATGCAGCTTCATGTCATAGTCTAATTTTTGAGCGGAACACGGGTAGAGGGACTGCGCGAGATTCTTTACTTGGGTCATAAAATTGTCCATGTTTCCTTCGACTGCAGTGAAATCCAACGGAAAACTTTCGGTTGTCTCAGTCCGGTCCCGGTAATGCGGAGGTGGCTGCGGCCGCCGTGGCTGTGCCCGGCTGCCTCGCAGCTTTCTTCCCTCTGCATTCCCGGACAGCAACAGCACGAGCAATAAAACTGAGTGGACGAAGTTTGACGTCCTCTTTCTCTTCTGCAGACACCCGCTGGAGGTCATTTTCATTTGAAATGCGTGAACCGTGATTTGTTTCTTCCTCGATTTAACACAGCTATAGGAAGAAAAGGCAGCAAATTGTATGCATTAAACAAATAAATATTGCTACAAATGGTATCAGTTGTAAAAAGAAAATATGCAAGCTTTATTTCCACAATGCTTTATGTGTTCTTGTGTGTTTTCCTCATTGATAAAAAATTAAATACACAATGGCGATGATTTAGGATCATAACTTTCGCATCTGGTTTTTTACAATTATTAAACAAATCTACACCTTCTTCCTTTTCTTCTAAATGAACGTTTACAGAAACCAAACGTTTTCTTTGTTCCACAGTTGTTAGTTTCTCCGTCTAACTTTTCGTAATTTACTCTGGCGTACTTAAAGTTATTCGTCAGAACTTTTGACTGCGCTTCTCAGAATTAATTATTCTCCCTACCACTCGTCTGGGATTCTTATTCAAACTGTTTTCACCCCGTCTCTCTTCCTCGAGCCAATCATCACAGTGGGCTGGACGCGGGGCGTTATCGTTCGGGACGTTCTCCCATTTTCATTTATTATAGATGGCCAGGCTCTGCTTCTTTTGATCTTCGATAGCTTACTTGGAGACATATTTTTCTGTTCTTTAAAAAATACCCGTAATTCACAACAAATTGAATTATTGGGAATGATTTCCATGTAACCATTACCACCTCAGGGAAAAAACTAAGCGTTGCAACCAATTCAGAATTCATTGAATTTCTAAAATCCATTTATATAACACGCATGCAACTAATATAGTATTTCAATAGTTTACTTGGTTTTTAATGTAAAATTACGTGACATAAACTATACATGCATATTGATTATTTGTATATTAGTTTACTGTTTAGCAAGAACAGAAAAAGTTATTTTACAAAACATTAAATTAAAAAATATATAATTTAATATATAATATAATGTGACAAACTCTACAGTTCAGATCGTTTCCTCTGCAGGGTTAAATAAACAACGCCTGAAAAGAGGTTACGACTGCTGTTTGAAGTTTTATATTCCGGCTGATAGCCAAGGCGGATAAGGAAGCCTTCTGTTTATTTACACAGTGGCAATTATATCTCTAAAAGCCCATTCACCTTCACGTGGCTTTTAGGAAACTTTCTATGTATGGATGCGTGGCTAAAACCTACATTTTTATGGTAGACGAAAGAGAGATGATTTAACCTACAAAGTTTTCTTAGACACTTTGAGTTCCGTGATGATTGATACGCAAATAGAGCTGAAGGCGCAAAGTTATTTATCTTGTTTGTTTAGTTTCTGCACAGCAGGTCGGATGACACCCTGCAGATTTTCCACACCACCATCGTTCCTTGAAACGTGTCAAGGGAATTGTTATTTCGTCTGCTGTGGCCGATTAGATTATTTTAAACCATCATAAGTAAAGCACCAGCAAAAGACAACAGTAAAACACGATTTGTAACTCAATATGAGTGTTTGGCCAGACATAAATGTGGCACGTGCCTATATTAGCTGGAACCCAGAAAACTGTTAAATCTGTCCAAACTACACGGAACTTTTCGGTTACAACAAAGCAACTGAAGCAATGAAGTTAATTAACTGAATTAGCCAATCTTCTGCATTCCGTATAGCTCAGCTTCTTCATTTCGTATTGTTAAAGGCAGGCTGAGCATACTGTATGGGCACAACACACAAGATATATTTGTGTGGTACATATATAAACTAGGATGATACAGCTTGTCTAAATGAACTACGGTTCGTGTAAGATAGTGTGCGAGTCATCGCCATATATTTATATTCTCAAAGTAATGCCGTGATATCAAGAACACTGTCCAAAAATTGTTAAATGAGCGATAATGAACGATGTAATATAACGGATTATTTGGAACTAAAACGAATGGTATTGTCTTGTAATTGCATTTACCTTTTCTTGAAGTATCTGCCTTTTTCCTGATGAAATTTCGAAACTTTGTCTGACCCCATGTGTGACGCGCTGAACAGGTTGTCCTAGCAAACTGCGAGGGGGGGGGTGCATCGACACTTTTTTATCTACACGGGGGCCCCAAACGATCAAAGGAACTATCATTCCTTCTCTCCCTCCCTTCCTTTCCGAAACCCTCCGCCCCCAACTTCATCGCTATACAGTACTGAATTTTCTTATTTTTATTTTTTTTAAAGACACATCTTTCCTTATTTTTGTTGCCAACATAGGAATTTTTTAATGCAATACGGTGTCTTCTGATATTACCGAAATGGTTTACTGGTACACTAAATTCTTATAATTTTTTTTATTTATAGCACAAGAAAAACAAAAGCACTGAAAACTCGTTTCTAATCAATGCACTAGTCTTCGAGTATGAACTCTTGTTGCGCTTGGTGTGAACGAGTACACCAACGTGATCGCTCTTTATTACCACATATTTGATGGTCAATGGTGGCCATTAGTTTGAAAAGCAATACATAGATCACATCAGCTACTTTGCCGCTAGGGTACAAATGCAAATACTTGGTTACGTTTTCACTGAAAGTGGAACAATCGGGTTTAGGAAAAAAACGTTTGCACTTCATCATTACATTCTATAAAACATTTAAAATAAAAAGTTGATTTATACTTTAATAATTATATATAAAATTATTGAATTTAATGTTGCTCTTAATACACCAACATGTCCCATTATCCTCTGATTATACCAAACGTGTTCGCATTGAAATGAGAATGTGTATAAATAATGTTACAATTGAAATCCTACAGCTAGTCATGTTAATTATTTTATATATGTAATGCTTCAAAATATATGGTATAAGTTACTGTTGTTATCGTTAATTTCATTCATACCCAAGTGGTAAACGATTCATTGCAGAAATAACATTTCCACAGCAGCCGTAAATACAACACATCTCAAAGGCAAACACAAACGACAAAGCTTTACAAAGATTTACCCGCACATTAGTAACAGAGAAGTGTAATTTTATTTGTATGTTCGGGTTTGAGAGTCACCGTAATCTCTGTGAGTTCAAGGTACAGTAATTAAGTCAATCATAAAATCAGATACAATTAAAACCTATACGAATCTTACTATACAGTACGATACACCAGATGAACTCTGTAATATCTTTCGCTAATGTTAATTGATACAATAACTATTTTGTTAAGCATATCTCCACTGAAGGCTGTGATGTCTTAATTGACCGTTCCGCACAATAAAAGTATAAATACATTAACGTTTTATGGACTTCGTACGATATCACTGTAAGCTTCTATCAGCACGCAAACGGCTAGATCAAAGGAAGCGTCGGGATGGTGCTAATGGAAAAAGTCACTTAACGAAACCAAGTGTAGCTATTTCTCTATTCCTGGGACTAAATTACTTTCGGCATATGTCCCTGGAGACCCCCAATCCGATTGAGGATCGCCATAGCACTACAGCAGTTATGCTTAAATTTTATGCAAGCTCAGGAGCGTAGGCGCTCTTTCTTTAACTGAGAAGTGGCACCGGCACGCTAGCTATTATGCACGCGCACTGCATCGTAGCGCGACCAGACCTTACGGTAATACGGTAAATAACTAGCAACATTAAAAATCACGGCGCTTCGCTCAAAGTTGGACTAAAGAACAGCAATACATTATTTGCTTTTATCAAAACTGGATATATTATAATTTCAGTGGATAGAAATGTACATTAAATGCAGCTGCCCAGAACTTGTTTGCACCTGTTGTGAGAATATCCTTGTGCTTAACGATTTTATCACAGATGTCTTCTCGTACCAGCTAGCTCTAATTAATATTCGGTCATACATATAAATAAAAATGTCCGGATATACTGTATGAATCAACAGCAGTACACTAACATTAACAACATAGCTTGATATACATTACTGTATAATTTGTATCATACAATACTGTATATTTTTATAGGTTACGTGCATACTTTCATTTACTAGACTGTATTTAACCGAATTATTCCGCGACATACAAGTTTGTTGTTCACTTAAATGTATCGACTTATCTAGATGTAGAATAGTTAGCCAAACCTCTTTATTAAACAGTATTTCTTTACGTCTGAAACTGTGAAAACAATGCAGTACACACTCAAGGATGAACGGTAGATTTTTTTGTAGTTAGTACCAACGAGCCAAGAAGCGAAAGGCGAAGATTATGTTTTTATCACGCTAAAAATTAAATTCACTCTCATTGCATCTGTACAGCCCTTACAAAAGCCTTTACATGCATTTTAAAAACCTCATGGTTAGCTGAAAACCTCAGATAAATTCGGTAGAAATAATGTAGATTATCACATATATGGGCATACACGCGTCTCTTGTGTATATACCTTCATACAGAAGGAAAAGAATCAGCAATGAAAAATAAAAACACTTGTTTCAGAAAAACCCGAATTTTCCAAGAAATCTACATCTGGAGTAATTCCATGCCCACATTGATGTTACAAGGTGATGAATCTGTATCAAGGTAACCATGATATGAAGTCATACCCTCAGGACTCATGGTATTCATTGGAGAACTTCAAACAGATGGCTCCACAGATTTTGACATGTGGTAGCCCTGCAGGAATGTATCTGTCACTGAATCCAGTCTGTTTGACTTTATTTATCAAAATTCGTTCCCAAAAGCGGAGCCATTAAATCACATACAGATGGGTGCCCAGGCCTGCCACTTTCGACATTCTCACGACAGCTCCGCCCTGGGGTGGGGTTTCACTGCTATGACAGGAAGTGATCGTGAGGCTCAGGCAAGCAAGCCACAGATGGGATGAAAATCACCAATAGTGGGGGTAAACAGTTTCCATAAATGTACAGGGAAAAAAAAACATTGTGTGTAAGAATGACTCAGTTGGTAAACTCATTGCCTTGGAATCCCTGGATTACAGGTTCAAATCCAACCTTCCCCATACAGTGTGTTGCATGTTTTTCCATTGCTGGTCATCAATCTGCCATGCATCTTCAAATATGTCATTCGCATAGCAGAAGTACAATGAGTCAAAGTACTGCCAAGAAGCAGCTCTCCTACCACATTTTTGTAGATGGAAGGACCTCAGGCTCAGTGTCCACAAAACCATGGGAATGTGTCTTCAGAAAAAAATGCATTTACAATCCCAATACTTATTATAAACAATTCACCAGTCTGCACTGTTACTTCATTCAGGTTTATGAATGCTATAGTCAGACTGGAGATGCATATTCCCTTATGTACTTAATGCAGGAGATGATGAGGTTACACTTACCCCAGTATATAATGATGAATTTCTACAGTAGCATCCTCATAGCCATCACTGTCTGGTTTGGTGTATCTCTGTGTTTGCTTTGCTGTGCTCTGCTCAATAACTCTGGTAGATGAGGGGATGAAATTCTGGTAAAGTGAAGAACAGTTTATTAACGAAACTGAGAATACACTCAAAAACGTAATGTAACAGCCAGTAGCCATTTAAACACAAACTGCCTTCAAACTAATCAAACTATGGACCAAGAACTAGAAAAGGCATTGTAGTTTAAACACAGACAAGGCACAACTGAAAACAACTCAGTGTAGAACAATGTAATAAGGGCCTTAAAAAGGAATTGGTAAATTGCCCTGACCTGTCAGTCCCACCATAGTACTACTACTGCATCCACTGTATTTTTCTTTAGTTTGTATTCTCCATAACATCTTTGCCTTGTTGCTCGTTGTTCAGCACTTTGGTTAACAACGTTGTGCTTAAATGTGCTATATAAATACAACTGACATTGACTTTGACATTATTAGCAGGTGGCCATAACAGGGTAATGCTGTTACACTTATGAAAGAAGATAATTTCAATGCACCATCATGATGGCTAACAAGGTTTCCAGGTGTAGTCTCCCATCAGTACTGGGCATATATAACTTTAAAACAAGAAGGTGTGCAGGCAAAATCATATTCGACACCTCAAATCACACATGCACCCTATTCCAGACACTTCCTTCAGGCAGATACTTGTGGTTACTGTAAACAAAACCAGTCAAAAAATCATCTAAACGAACTCTCCTATCAGTGTATTTAATCATTCATACTGATTAGAAACTTTTCCTCTAGAACTATTATCTCCTGGACCAACTGTAAATGAACAGCATTGTCATCACTGTACAACAGGGGTCTCAAACACAGAATGTCAGAGGGCTGACCACAGTACCCATGCTCAGCACGGGGCCAACATTGTCCTTCTCTGCCTTCTAGTAATGTAACATTAAAACAGAACTGTTCCATTAAAGAACATTTATAAAATATATAACATTTATAAAATTTAAAACCCTTTCACATACTCTGTGATATGTGTGCATGACATATTAGCATTCTTAGCAGTATGTATCTACATTTAGCATCCTTTGTGAATCCTTATTCTTTAGTGTTTTCCAGTCACTTGATTGCACTTCTACGTGAACTGTATGGTAGTATTTGGTTGGAAGATTGAGGAAACATTACTTAAATCTACTGTAAGGTCAGCATCACTTATTTACATTTGCACATTCTTTCATGATGCCCATGCACTCTCAGTTACTTCTGACAGTTGTCAGAATATTTCATTCCATTGCCAGCCAAACTGGAAATTTAGACTTACCAATTCTTCAGCAATCTCTGAGATATCATTTTTTCCTCTAACATGGATAACTGACTGTACATTGCTATTAAAGTGCATGCACTCATCAAATGTGGCTAAGTACAGAACAACTGGATTTTTTTAAACTCAAAGGTAACGGTTTGACAACTCACACACCTGACTGAAAACTGTGTTTGTAGAGAGACTAACATAACAGAACAAACTGGTTTTTAACGCAAAATTTGCTGCTTAGTTTTTTTCTGTTTGCACATTATCTTTATAGCATAAAATTACTAGCTCACACCTATTTTTAAGTTTATTGCACTTTATTAATCCCGGACAGAAATTACCTCTCTGCATTTAACCCTTTCCCTTAGAGGAACAGTGGGCCGCTGGCTACACACAGCATCCAGGGAACTGGCACTCAAGCACACAGCTGACTGTGGTGGGATTTAAACCAGGACACTCCTGCATCTCAGCCTGATGGTATTTGAGCCATCAGCACTTCCACTGAACCTGTGGTTCCTCTTGTATTGAGCAGGATTACTATGTCAACAGTAGGGTAAAACTAACCTGTCTCACAATGGTCTGACTGCTAATTACTGCTTACGTACAGTATGCATATCTGTGCACATGTAGGATGTGACTTTAATTTAAACCTTACTATTAGTTTTACGTCAAGTTAAATGTTGTGGTTGAGCAGTAGGTATCTGGATAAATTTAGTGGTTGTATTGTAATGTTGTGGGATGTGTAAGGTGTTTGCACAGGTTTCAGATCTATAGGTGTCCTACAGGTCAAGCTGTAGGTCAAGCATAATACTTCAGGTAAGCATGTGAAAACATCCAAAATATATACAAAACACTAGTATTTGTCATAAAAGTGTATCACTACATGATGCTTTGTAATACTGCACTGCTTTCCAGCAGGAAGTCCCTCAGGTCACATTAGTCTGGTTTTGTAAACTTGCTCTGAGCTTTCAGTAGTTATTCTTCACGGTGCCTTGTCAGGGTGGTAGTTTTCTGAAGCATCATGTGACAGGTAATAATGAAATCAGAGGTATACTTGCAACCAACTGAAGTGGAGTGCAAGATCAGTTGTTTTATACATCAGACAGAAATGGAAAAAACAGAAATTATTGATTTAAAACTAAAAGCAGGCCAAACTGGTGTGACATGGCTTAAAAAAACAACATAGAGTGCCAATGATGTTGGAACATTATCACAGAGGCCTGTGTAAGGACTTGCATGATTTATTCATTTCTTTAGATGTATGCACTGAAATTGACCTGGTTTACATTGTTGTTTTTGTCCATGCAGTTCATTAAAATGTCACAAACAAGCTGAAAGAGATATTTGCATCAGATCTAGAACCTTAAAATATATTAATCCAACACATGTTATGTATATCTGGCATTTTGAAAATTAAGTTTGCTCTTTAGATATTGGATACAGCACTCCTGCCTCATCCGGTTTAATGTGCAGCATGTGAAAGCTGAGATCTCGACATTTCTATTTCACACAGCAATAGGGACACACACACACACACACACACACACACACACACACACACACACACACACACACACACACACACACACACACA
>JABJVR010000077.1:1064430-1106769 GCA_025773905.1 Chitala chitala
TGTGTGTGTGTGTGTGTGTGTGTGTGTGTGTGTGTGTGTGTGTGTGTGTGTGTGTGTGTGTGTGTGTGTGGAGGGGGCACAAGTAATGAAGACCAGAGTGTGAATGGTCATACGTGAGCCAGACTTAATCGTGGGGGGGGGGGGGTTGGTTGGTGGAACAAGAGGGAGAGATCAAACAGTTTGGGCAATTCCACTTGACTTTGATGTCTGTCTCTTTCATTCTTGTGATGGTTTAATTTTATTAGACTCTTCCACTTAGAGTTCTGAGGAGTCTTCAGCGTGCAACTGCTTTTACACGCACATGCACACAAAAACACACAAGCACACAAGTTTGAGTTTTTGTGTTGCCCTCAAAAATGCAATGGTGTTGCTTCCACATTCAGCTTGGAATTTAACATCAAACAGGATTGTTGTTGTGGTGGCGTGACACTGCGATCTTTATTTCTAATCACTATGTGGAATCTCACTCCGGATCTGGGGTCCTGTGCGACATTAGATGCCCTGCTGCGGACCCACTCGCAGTAAATGAGTTGGAAATAGTGTGGTGACCGTGATATTGGTCCTTTGAGCGAGGCCAGTAACACAGAGTCTGGCACACTTTGGTCTTGCTCTTGAGCAGGACATGACTGGCCCAGTACAGCACAGGTAGCAGTTCTGTGGAAAAGCACGTGAGCACAACTCGGCACAACACAGAAAAATTGTGCCATTGGAGAATTGCCATAATAGTTTATGGCTGGCTTTTCTGACCTTACGTCACCATGGATACTTCAGTAGACAGCACTAATGTAGCTGCATACTGTGCCATGTATATTGAGCTAAGAGACAGTTGGAGAATGCCAGATCAAAGTGCTGTCCAGTTGGAGGTGAAAACAATGAATAGAAAAGAACTGTAACAGTGCTGAACCTGTGCTAAACTTTTTTTTTTTTTTTTTAAGTTGGTGCTTTGAGGCAATTTGTGAGGAGTCACCTGGCAGACCCACAAACCCATTTCTACCTGTGTGAGTATAGTTCACTTCATGCAAAATTACACCTGGCATATGTGCACTTTGTTCCCTGTGTGAATACTTTTGTTCTCTTCATGCTAAATTTTCTTGCGCATGTATGTTCTCCCTGTTCCTCTTTGCTACTCCGTTCCTCTTTGCACACAAGCAAGCACACACACACACTTCGCTCTCATACGCGCACCCACACAGACAGACAAAAAAAAAAAAAAAATCATACATCTGCTGATGCGTCTAGACGAATGTGTCTTGGGAATAGAGACACTGGGAATGCTAGCTACTGATTTGGTGTCTGCAGAGAGGTGCCCTCCCACTCCCCACTTTCCCCATCAGAGGGCAAGCAGACCACAGGGGAGAGGGATACAGACTTTGGTAGGAAAGTAAAATTAAAAGAAGGCACATTAAGTGTCCTTTTATAATCGGTCTGAATTGCCATGGCTTTAATTAAACAACAAATTGTTTCTCTGAAATCAAAAAGACCAAAGTTGCCACTGAGTGGGAATGAGATTTGTAAGTTCTTCATGTTGTCCCTTTGTTTTTAATTTTTGTTTTCTTTTCCATCTACATTCCTTTAATGCATCTATTTTTCCTCCAGTTAGCGATTAAAGGAGGCATCCGTCTGACGTTTCTCTGAACAGAGGACGCACAAACAAAAGCAAGCCTCCAGTTTCTTTGAATGTAGCTGTAATTAAAAGCTGCTCATGTAAAGGTTTTACAGTGTTTTTCTAATGTTATTTCCCCACCCCCCCCCAACCAGTCATTACTCCTCCGAAAGTGAATCTGGATGACCCCTCTGCGACACTGTTCCAGGTAAGGGTACCGCCTACCTTCTGAAGACTCTACTGGTACTCAGCATGTCCTATCCCCTAAATGTTAAAGTTCACATGAGCGCAGGTCAAGCAGCAAGGAGCGTACACTGACCTCAAGGCTCATGTATTGGTCTCGCTCTGTCCTCAGGTTTGTAAAAACATCTCCTGTTTTTCCAGGGACTAAACTGAGCTCGCTTTAGTTATATGCAAGCCATATATTTTTTTTACAGGACTCTTGAATTGGCCCAAACGGATTTGGAGTTGTTCTCTGGTTGCTTTTGTTTTTGATATTTACAGGTTTTTGAAAGGGAATATTTGACTTCGGAGTTCACAAACCCAAACATTACACAAACATTCACAAAGCCAAGAAATGAAGGATTACATATTTGTGTTATTGTCCCTCAGTAGTTCTGACATGTAGTTTCAACAGACCGTAGAAATGACTTTGAGCCATCAAATGCAGCTGATCATTGTATAAAAGTGAATTAGTACAAATGATTTAACTTGTACCAGTTGGCAGGCCTTTTCCACTGCAAGTTGGCATCATAACTGGAATGCTGATGTTATGCTATATAAAAATTGACTTGCACACCTGCTTATCTGTAGTGTTCATGCATCTTAGAAATGCTTCTAAATTTTCCCTTTGAAATCTCTGAGTAATTATTGATGCAATGTTAATGTTAGTATTTAAATAGCACGTTTAATATGACAGTGTTGTCCAAAGTGCTGTACAGGCAATTACAAGGAAAAAAGCACAATATCAGAACAAATACGATAGCATTAAAACTCAACAATCAAATAAAAAAATAGATTAAAAGCGGTTAAATCATGTCATAAATATGATAGAATAGTAGTACAGTAAGGAAGAGATGCTTATGCTTTTTCAAATGCCGCGGAAAAGTCTTCTTAAATTCTGACAGAGAAGCCAGTCTAATGGATAAAGGCAGATAATTCCAGAGTTTGGGGGCCGCAGTAGAAAAAGCACGTTCCCCTCTGCTTTTCAGTCTGACCTTTGGAATAGCTATGAAGAGCTGCTCACTAGACCGTAGCGCTTGAGGAGGGGAGTATGGTTTTAAGAGTTCGGCAATTTACGGTGGGGCTAAGTTATGAATTACTTTATAAGTCATAATTAAAATCTTCAACTTGATATGAAATTGCATTGGGAGCCAGTGAACCTATTGTTAAGTTTGGAGTTTTATGATTCCACTTGCAAGATTTCATTAAAAAGTGAGCTGCCCCATTTTAAATAAGTTGCAACCTGGCAAGAGCAGCTAAGTCCACACCAGTATATAGTGATGCAGGGTAACTTTGCATCATTAGACCTCCTACCAGAATTCAAACCTGCAAGCTATTGGTCACCTTTGTGGTTGCTTTGTTATGATACTGGCAAGTGCCTTGATGTCATGGTCATATTGCCCCATCCTCTGAATGCCTTCTGCTGCAAGTCAGCCAATAGGAGTCATCCATGGGTGTGGCTATGTCATGTTCATCTCATTGAAGCATGTGGCCTTGACCCAGGCAAGGCTGTGTCTGGCGTTTTTACAGAAACTGTAGCTTTGATATACATTTCTTTTTCCTTCATGCTCCATTTCTATTAAAAAAAAAAAATCTGGCACCACGTTTTCACAATATCTGAAAGATGTTTGTTTCCCTTGCCACGTACTTACAGAAATTAAATAAGCGTTCAAATATTTGTACAGTAAGATGAAAAACTCAATGACAGCTTGAAAATTTTTGACTTCGGGTTACTGTGAGTTGCAATGACTTTAAAAGAAGGATAAGAAGGATAGAATATCGATTTGTTTTGTTAAGACCGTTTAAAATGTTTTTATTTGTAATAGAGTCACTTTAAAGTTGATGAAAGTATTTTTTTTATGGACCGCATAAGCTGAATCTGCAGGATTTTATTTGAACTGGACATGGAAGCAACGACAGCCCAGTGTGTTCAGAATGTACGAAAAACTAAAAAGTAAATAAAATTTAGCCAGCATAAAGTAAGTCTGACAGAAGAGGCTGGGTCCAGGGCCGGCTGAAACGCATTATCTGCGGTTCTGTGGTTTTCGCCCTCAGAATGCAGCCTCAGGGCAACTGTTAGCAGTTCAGTCACGACCCAGCCGTCGCTCCCAGACATCGATTCAGAATGACAATAAGACAGCTGACTGACGTCAACTGGGCCAGCAGAAATAATTCTGAAGTAACCTCCTTTATTTTCCTGGAATCATGGTCTTATCTGCGTCGCCTTACTGTTTTTTTTTTTTTTTTTTAATGTGCAAGACATAATGTCTTCCTGATGCACTTTCTCCTGGCCTCTTCAAAGACACTTAAGATGTGTAATTAATAACAGAAATCATCAGTAATTAGGACTGAGAAAACCCCACAGCATTTTGAGCTCTTTAAATTTCCACTTTCTTCGAATGATACTGTGTCTTATCCTAATTTAACATCCCAACTGCAACTGAGCAGCAGTAACAATGACGGCAAAGCAGGCAACTGAAATAGTCATCACTACACAGTCTAATCTAAAGCTTCTCAGACTTTGACACTGTGGCACACTTGCCGTTGCTAATTTCTGTCACGGCACACCTCTGTTCTTAATCACGGACTCGTGTAATTAACTATAATTATAGTTATATTGTACACTACACTGATTATTTTCATATTCTATTACAATATACACCAACAGGTGAAGTGAATAACAGTGATATTCTTGTCACAAAGGCACCTAGAAGCAGGTGGGATATACTAGGCAGCAAGTGAACATTTTGTCCCTGAAGTTGATGTGTTTGAAGCAGAAAAAATGAGCAGGTATGAGGATTTGAGTGACTTTGACAAGGGCCAGATTGTGATGGCTAGATGACTGGGTCAGAGCAGCTCCAAAACTGCAGCTCTTCTGGGATGTTCCTGGTGTGCAGTGGTCAGAACCTACCAAAGTGGTCCAAGGAAGGAAAACCAGTGACAGGGTCATGGGCAGCCAAGGCTCATTGATGCACGTGGGGAGTGAAGGCTGGCCTGTGCATTGCGGTTTGTTGTGTATGGGGCTGTGTAGCCGCAGACTGGTCAGAGTGCCCATGCTGACCCGTGTCCACTGCCAAAAGCTCCTACAATGATGAGCATGTGAGCATCATAACTGGACCACAGAATAATTAAAGGTGGTCTGGTCTGATGAATCATGTTTCCTTATGCATCTTATGGATGGGCGGGTGTGTGTGCGTCATTTACCTGGGGAACAGATGGCACAAGTATGCACTATGGGAAGTCAAGCCGGTGGAGGCAGTGTGATGCTTTGGGCAATATTCTGCTGGTAAACCCTGGGTGCTGCCATTCATGTGGATGTTAATTTGACACTTACCACCCACCTAAACATTAATGCTGACCAAGTACACCTCTTCATGGAAATGGTATTGCCTGATGGCAGTGGCCTCTCTCAGCAGGATAATGTGCCCTGCCATACTGCGAAAATGGTTCAAGAATTGTTTGAGAAACAAAACAGTGAGTTTGAGGTCTGGTCTTCGCCTCCAATTTCTCCAGATCTCTGTCTAGCATCTATGGGATGTGCTGGAAAAACATGTCTGATCTATGAAGGCCCCACCTCGCAACTTACAGGACTTAAAGGATCTACTGCTGATGGCTTGGGGCCAAATATCACAGCATAACTTCAGAGGTCTAGTGGAGTCTAGGCCTCGACAGGTCAGGGCTGTTTCAGTGGCAAAAGAGGGACCTACTCAATATTAGGCGATCATGATGTTATGACTGATTGGTGCATGTCTTTTCATAGTAAAACGTGACAAAATGAAATATTTCAGAGCGATTTTTGATTGTCATGTGAAATATGTTTGTTGTCAGATTTTGGCAGCACACCTTTTGAGACACTGCCCTAATCCACAGGCAGCACACAGAATTGTAGTTTGTATGATGGAGGTTTCTGTTCAATTTCACTTGGGCAATTTCAGTGTCATACGTTTAAGTACCAGTCAGCCAGTTGTTTTGGAGGGCTTTGAGTATAGCAGGGAGGGGAAAGAAAGCCCACCTGCTGCTGCACACTGTAGTAATTTTATCAGGCTTCAAGTACCATTTTCCCATCGAAGCACACAAACAGGCGAACGCACGCACTTGTCCCTGAAACAAGCAAATGTGCTATCTCTAACCTCTCCCAGCTTTGTATACTTGAGGCCAGTGAGGCGAACACAAGATGATAAAAGCCTTTTTGGCCTAAAAATAGAGCCCCCTCCCTCTCCTGTCCTTGCAATTTTCAGGTTCATTTGTGAATTAACCGCTTGCTTGCCCAAGTTTTTTTTTTTTTCCATTCTGAGATAAGTGCATTTACTATGTATGGTCCTGTTTATAATTCAACTTGTATTAATAAAAAAAAAAAAAAAAAAAATTGCAAGACATGTTGCAGCCTAAGAATTTGGAGTGAGACTCCAGACAGTGTGCTTTGTGCATGTGAAAAAGTGGCTCACACGCATGTGTTGGGCCTGCTTGATCAGTTATCCTTTGTGAGGGATTTGCCCTTCCCTCTTTGAACTGATTTGGGGGGTGAAGCAGATCCAACAGTAAACACACCAGACGTAAAACTCATAACCTTCAAAGTCTGTTGGAGGAAATACGCAATTTGTTGCCTGTCTCTGTGCTTATGTCCGCTGTCATACTGGAAATCTGGCTGTATGGTGGCGAGGCAGCATACCAAGGCTGTTGCGTGTTTTTGCTTTACTGTGGGTGGTCTTGTTCAGGCCCTGTTTAATTAGTTTGAGGATAATTGTTTGATTGCAATAGGACTCTCTTGGGGAAGCAGTGAAATTTTCTCCCCCTATTTACCCCCACCCCCCCTTCATACAAGTACCCACACATGTACGTATGTACACACACGCGCGCACACACACGTCCGGCCTTCATGTTTTGTATAATAAACAATAAAAATAGGTTACAGCTCAGTGTCTACTTTTGCAATCATATTATTGTTTGGTCCAACAATCTGGTTGAGGACATAAAAAAGAAATGAATGAACCAAAGCAGACTGAGGAGCATAATTACAGTAGAAACAGTGAGGAGTGAGCAGTGCCCAGCATCTCACCACAGCTACCTCTCACAGGTTGGGTCTTTTTAAAACAATGTCCTGCTCTTTATTGAAGAGGATGCTTCATACCCAGGCTGTAAGTAGGGCTTGGGAATGGTTGGTGTTGCTGTTTGGATTGACTTTGAATGTTACTGGGGATGATGAGCCAAACCAACACATATCAAATGTCTGGATCTGGGACATCTTTGGAAGCAGAATATGGTCATCAGTATGGACTTCTGTAATACAGTTTTTTTTGATGGGGGGGTGCTCCCTTTGACTCCTTTCAGGGCCTCTTATGGGATGTCAGAATGCCCTCTCTTCTTTTCTCGACCTCATCCCTCATCTGTGTTTGATTTTGCCCCCGTGGAAAGTGGCACATGGGGTTAATACAGGAGGCTTTGATCCCTTCTGCCAGGAGCAGAAGTGGTTTATCTGATGGCCCCTCTGTGCTTCCTGTGGCCCAGTTCTTCACTGCCTTGATGTAGAGGAGATGACCAGAGGACTGGGGAGGGTCACATTCTCAGTAATGGCAGCGGGAATCGGGAAGGGTTCGCAGATGTGGCTGTACATCACATTCTTTTTATTTACTTGTTTATTTATAACCTGGCTTTTGCTTCGCCCCTCCCCTACAAAACTCTACTTAAGTGTCATCATACCCTTACAAATGAAACTTTTTTTTTTTGTTTGTTTCTCCTTTCCCCTCTGCAATTTGGAAAGGACAAATTTCTGTCAGTTCAATGTTTTCCATCAGATCCTCCCCATCCTACCTTTATTTTGATTAATATCTATATCTTGTCAAAACACCCTTCAGTTTCTAATAGATTTTTATATGCCTTTTTTTTTGTTGGGAAGTTAGATGTATGGGATGGATTTAACATTTTGTTTGTAACAAAGAGAAACTTTAACGAATGATTACAAATTGTTGAGAAACATAAACCTTTTCCTTGAAAGGTATTGCCTCCTGCTCTTTAGTCAAATATGTAGTTATTTTTCCATTGAGAGATAAGTGCATTTACTACAGAGGGGCATATTTTAAAGATGGTTACACAGATGTGAAACCGATTACAATACTGGTGCCCTTAATCTCCGTCCCTGCTCAAACTACTGCCTTTATTTGGAAGGTTTTGCCTATGTATTGTAGCATGATTCAGTCAGTAGGTCGTAGACCTTTGAAAGTAACCTATCAGAACTTCTATCTTGACCTGTTGGAACTTCCTATCAGCCTCTATAGCTCAATGGGATCAGTTGATGTGGTTTTGTATCCTGGCCTTCCATGTCTTCTCCTGGGGGTACAAGATAAAGATATGTGTGTGTGTGTGTGTGTGTGTGTGTGTTGGGTTTTTGGCCTTGTTTTATTTGTGCTTTATTTGGTGGGAGGCAGGAACATTTGTGGCACAAGACTAAACAACATGCTAATAATTTAGGCTATGGTTTGATTTATGAGCTCCCTCCAGTAAAACAAGTGAAGCAAAACAAACCGGCTCCCAGATGTGGCTGCGGTAGTGCCATGCTTCCGTGTGTATGATAGGGGCCCCCACCAGCATGACACGGTATGTTTCTTTAGCACGTAACCGAGGTAATCACCTGATCATCATCGCCCTTTCTGATTCCTTCTATATTGCAGTTCACCCCAAAGTGCACAGAGGAATCCATGAGGAAAAATAACCTTTTGGTTCATGGGCCCAGATTTTTTTTTTTTTCCATTCCCTGTCAGGCTGACACAGAAAAGCTGTCCAGATAAGTGTACCGCAACTGTGTTTCATGGTGGGAATTAAAGCATGGGATTAATAAACACTGTACCAGGGACATGGTGCATACAGATAGAGGGCTTTTAAAACAAGGCATGTGTATCTGGTGCGGAAGGGTGTCCACTTTTAAAGTTTGTGGTCATATCCGCAAGGCATCCTATGCAGCAAATGTGCTTTTGTTGGTTGAACAAGGATTTTTTTTGTTCTTTAGAAAGGGAATACTGGGTATGTGTAACTCTCCTGTTCATCTGTGAAAAAGACCTCCCCCCACATCATATAAAAAACCCCATTACAGTTCATTATACTGAAAACCCCCCACCTGACATAATCATGAGCTGTGTCTTGCAAGCCCTTGACGTAAAATTGGGGGTTTGGTGTTTGTCAGATCTGCCCCCCCACTCCCCCACACCATCTCATTCCAGTATCCCTGTGACTCCAGGATGCCGCGTTTGAGGAGCCGTGCCCTTTGAAGTGGCATTCACATAACTGCACAGCTTGCCTCCTAAACGCGAGCTGCGATTGTCTTCTGTCCCTTTGAGATGCAGAAGTTGTCCTGCCCCCTTGTTCTTTCCATTTCTTCCTTTGTCGTGCAGCCCTAAAATAGCAGAGAGTAGAAACAGGGCCGCCGTAATGAAGTTGTTATGGTTTCCTTGATTTCCCAGCTACAAAGCAACAGTGGACCTTTAATCCAGGATGGGCTGTGGACATACTGGCTGCCCCCCCCCCCTTGCCGGTCAGGCTGGCGGCGGGGGCGGGGGTTAGTGGTTTTGGAATTCCTGTACTGAAGATTCAAAGTCACATGGTTGACTGGCACTGAGGATTCTGGAAGAGAAGCAACAAGTTCCAGAAGGTTGTATATTTTGAGTTTTTGATAATAAATGAGGTCTGGATAACAAATCACAGCAGATTTTAATCATTTCTCACAGTTGACTTTAACGATCCATTTATTCACTTTACTTGCTATTCAAATGCAATTTCACTATGACCTTGTTAAAAGGTTCTACAGAATCCTTTGCTGACTGAAACCATTAACCTTAACATCATGGCTCATTGTCTACACAAAGTCCAGGTCATGGTCCCCTTATATACTAGTATTTTGTTTTTCAGGTTATGCTTCATGGTTATTTTTTAAATTACAAATCTGTATCACAAAGGAATAACTGGTAATATATTTGGTAGAAAATAGATACTATGGTAATAATAACTATGGGTGGTTACACAGATGGGTCTTTGTGATCCTTCTTTATGATTTGCTTAAGCTTTTGGTCTTTAACTTAATCTGTTTAATTTTAATTCATATTTGTGCTGTCATGATTTGTCAAAGGCCTGACTTCTTGTTCCTGTCTAAACACCATTCTTGAGTAGGTTTGTAAAGCCTTTGGTTTTTCTCTTTGCAACTAAATCAGCATTTCTAAGTCTGTTTAGCTTGCTTCAAATGAGACAGGATAACAGGCAAGATGATGTGCCATTAACTCCTGAATGGTACAAGGAACACCATTTAGGCCAAAAGGCATCACATTGAAAAGGATACTGTTCACTGAAGGCCTTGAATGCTGACTATTTGACATGTTCAGTCAGTGTAACTTACTAACTTGATTTGAATAAGGTGAGGGTCCTTACATTAGTAGCATTACTGATGTCATTAAAATAAAAGTTTGAAATTGAACAATTCTTTGTTATGCCACTTGCTTTATACCATGCAATGAAGGACCAGTAGGAGGAGGGGTCTGTGTGTGTGAGAGAGAGAAGTGTGTGCTAAGCAGCCAATCTTTTAGATGCACCCCACTGGTGACCTCTTTCTGTGTTGGTCACCTATTTTCCCAGTTGAACCCTCTGTATTTTTTTCCTGCCTCCACGTTATAAGCGGCACCCCCTTTGAAGCTGATGCCTGGCACTGATGGACAAAAGCCCTCCCATCAGATGGGGGCGAGAATAGTGAGCAATCGGGGGGGCTGTTGTTGGAATAGCGACGGCTAAGAGAAAAATGAGAGGAGGACAGTTGAGAATGAATACAGAATCAAAGCGACGAGAAGAGTCTTTGCTTGGGAACCAGGGGTCTGGGTTGGGGTGGGGTGTCTGCCACAAGCTTTGAACTACTCAGTTCTCAGAAATTCAGGCTCCAACTCTCAAATCACCATTCTTATTAATTTTTTTGCCTGTTTTTATTGTAGTGTGCATGTTTGTAAATTAATGAAGTGTGAGCCCTTAATTGACTGAAAGAAGGGCATATTTGAAAGTTTTTTTTTTTTTGTTTTTTCTTTTCTCCTGACGTTAGCCTCGTCTGTGTCTCTTTCGCTGGGTTTTTTTTTCTCGCTGCATTACTTCTCCAGGAGAGGGATTATTTCATTTCTGGAGTTTTGCTGCTAGGTGTTTGTATGCACACTGGAAAAGGATGTCTCTTTAGAGGTTGCATTTATTCAGCGTGTGCTTCAGCCGTGGCATGGGATATGTGCGTTCAGCACAAGCTTATGGTGTAGTTACAAGACCATGAGGTCAGCGTTAGCATTTATAGTTTGTTTTTCGTAGCTTGTACATTTATGAAAGAGTTTTATGTAGGCTATGGTTATTTTGGCTGTCTGTTGCTATAGTCAGATACCAACGGAGTCTTTTGGCCTTGACCATATACGAAAGGTTGTTTGTAGAATTGTTTTCCGCTGAAAAAATCATTCACATTACGAAGGTAGCCATTATTAGTCACATGTGCTAGCTGTGTCAGCAGCACGTGGTTAGAGTGCTGCAGACCGATTTTTAATGGAGACTTTCTGATTCATGTGAAAACCACAGTGGCACCTCCAGTTGGATTTTCAGTCACCTGAAAGATAGCTGCCCTCAGCCTCCTGATTTTTTTTTTTTCTTTTCTTTTCACTTTGTTGCATAAAAGTCAGGAATGACTGGGCGTCAGCGGTTAGGATAAAACATCGAGGCCTCTCCTGTGAGTGTACTCGCACAGCCAATACAAAACGTCTGCCTCTTTCCAGGAGATGTTATCAGGTGGAATGAGACTTGAAGCACATGCAGTTTGAAATTGAAGACAGTTCAGCATTTTCCATTTTGCTGTGGAACTTCAAAAGCCCAGTGGCTATACGTGAGGACGTTTGGCTTTCAGACGCAACTTGTTCTGACTACCTGGATCACAGCCACAGTTTTACACTTATATTTACATTTACATTTATTCATTTAGCAGACACCTTTGTCCAGAGCAACTTACAATGAATAAGAATACATGTGCATGTCATGAGCGAGGTCAAACAGTATCAGAAAATCTGATAGTAAGTGCTGTCCTATAATCAAACTGCACACGATTAAGTCAAGCAATTCTCACACAAGTCACCCAAGTAAAAGGGAAGTGTACATTCGTGTACAAACAAGAAAACGTGTACAAACAAAAAAGCCTTACAACAATGGAGTAATAAGGAAGCGGAGATGATAAAGATGAGGTTTCAAGTTCTGAGGTGCTCCCTGAAGAGACGTGTCTTCAGTTGATTTTGGAATGTGGACAGGGACGGTGAAGTCCTCAAAGCAAGAGGCTGCTCATTCCACCATTTAGGTGCCAGAGATGAGAAAAGCCTAGGTTTACCATTCTTCAGCGGGGATGCAACCTGTCTCTTCACATTGGTGGACCGTAGAAAACGGGAGGGGACGTAGCACTTGATTCAGGACCGGAGGTAGCCTGGAGCAGTCCCATTGATGGACTTGAACATAAGCATCAGGACTTCGTATTTGATGCATGCCTGGAAGCCAATGAAGCGAGACGAGAAAGGGAGTGACATGCGTCCATTTGGGAACATTTTTAGCTTGTCCTGCCTTCAAAATTACTACACTTTTTGTTACTACACAGATTTAGGCATTTACACAGCTGTATATAGGCAAAACATTTTTATCACTATTGACAAATTACAGCCACTCCAACTGTACATTGTCAGGTCTAATAAACAGATAAATCAGTGGATCAGGCTGTTGATGTCAGTAATGTGAATGTGCCGTTCCGATGAGGAAATGCATAGGTAGATGTTGACAGGATGTCGCACTGCCCACCTGCCTTTGAGCTTAGGCAAAGCAGGCCCCTCCATCCTTCAAATTGAGCAGTGTCTGCATTGGGCTCGTCTTACATCGGTATCAGATGTTCAGTTCCATCCTGTCCTCTGATCCTGCACTGTAGTTTATCTCTTTTTTCCCGCTTGTAGATAACAGGTGAATTGTTGTTTACTGTATTCATTCAGTGTTTTTTTTATTACCTAAGCAGCTTGCACACATTGTTTTTGCAATTTTAAGGCTTTGTGATTGAGATGTTGGAAGTTTAAACTAATTTGGGAAAATTACTATCATCTGGAACTTCCTCTAGTGGCCTTTTGGGTTGACGTAGAGGATGTTCCCCCTCCAGTTGGCCTCAGGTTCATGATGCACTGTGCTTATCTCTAAATTAACAATTTCCTAATTTAAAAACCCTTCTTATTGTCTTTCCTGTAAATATTTTTCACTTAAAATATGTTTGACATATTTATCTCCTGTTGATTTAAGACCTTTATTTTCTTTTCTTTTTATTCCTTGAGTTATTCTGCGGATATTTTCCTTGTCAGCTGAACTATCTGATTTCATCCTCCTCAGCACGTTCCAAATAAAATGCACAAAAAATAATGATTTGGATGTTTGTAACTCCCGGACTTGCAAATATAAAACGGCTAAGTACAGCTTTGCTTGCCTAGAATGAATACATATTTCCTGAGACCAATTATATTGTCATTAATAAGATTGCTGTCCTTGTAATCAGGGTCTTTTGAATGGCCTATTGGAAAATTGCATGAAGGATATGGAGTGAAGAACTTTTTCCCAACACTGACTTGGAAATCATATGATGTCATTCAATGCTACTATGTCTGTCGGATCTTTAGCAGTTAAACAATGGTGCTCTGTGTGAAATCAAGAGGAAATAGTGACCCTCTTACATCTGAGCAAAGTCTTTTTTTAAATACAAATTTCAGCATGTGCAAATCATTGTAATTTATATGTTCAGTAATGGTGATCAAAGGCGACATGCAATGCGACTTTTATGTGTTATGTGATCTGTTGCAAGATAAGTGCACTTGAGCCACCCTCTGGGTCGATGCTGCAGTCTGGTGCAGGCCACACACTGATCCTAGATCAGCATTGTGCTGGCAGGAAGCATTGTCCTTTGGGCACTCTGAACCTCTCAGGTCACTGTTGTGTGACCTATCACATCTCAGCCAGCAGGAGCTGTGTACTAAATCAGAAGACACCAGTAAACTGTACAGCTTCCCTGAATGAGTTACACACACACCCCCCCCCTTTACTTTTTGTGTTGTCAGTCATGTTCATTGGCAAACAAACTGGCTTTGATGTGGGTTTTGGACATCTTAGATTCTTTGGTTTCTGTGCTGAAGATGCTCCTTTTCATGATCTTGGTTGTTGTTTTGGAAGAAACATGGTGTTCTTTCTGACTTGTAGTTATTTGTCCTTCCAGCTGTGTAGTTTGTTTATAAACAAAGGGCTACTTTCATAATTTCCTGTGTTAGTATGCTGTTAGTCCATTCGGAAATCTGTTATCCTGATAACTATAGCGAGAGTGACAGAATGATTGCTGTGAAGAGTGGGCACATTGTAGTCTGCCTTGTAATGTGCAGGTACTTTTATGTTCTGTCAGCTATCCTTCTTATCATGACTGTGGTCAGGTCTGACACTGTGCATCAGTTTGCTGTTAATTGCTTTGTTTTGCAACAGTGCTGATGACTGCACAAGGTGTAGTTTATTCAACTAGGTGATGATATTTAGACCAGAACGCTGGAAGCTCAAAAAGTTGCCACTGGGCGTGTGTAAGTTCTGTTCTGGCTTAACAGCAGTGGCACACTCCAGCACCCACCCACCACCATATTTGACCGCTGATTGTCTTCTCTCTCTTTCCAGGCCAACCTATTCCCAGCAGCCCTTGTTTACTTTGGTTCTGATGTCAAGACAGGTTGGTAAACATTCTGTCATTTGATTTTGTTTTTTATGAGTTTTCTAGTCAAAATGGAATTTAAAAAGTAATTTTTAAGAAAGTATGGCTCCAGCAGTGAGGTCAGGAAGTGAAGCATGGCTTCTCCAGCTGTTCCCATTGGACGTCGCCCTCGTAATTACCAAGCGTTTATCATCATCGTTTTCACTTCCTGTAGTCGGCTTAAGGCCAACAGTGAGCCTCACCTGTCAGCTGCTCCGGAAGGTGTTCGACCCGTAATTCTGTCAGCCGATGTTCTTTATATGAATGGCAGCATAAAATGCTGTCTCACACTTTTCCTCCCTGTGGGTTTTGTGTAAGCGAATGCTACACACATGTTGAGTGATGGTCAGTGCTTTTCCTTGCTTGACAAGCTTAGCTTCACCTGCTGGTGTCTAACACGTCATTCATGTAGATGCCTATGCTATATGCTAACTCTGTCTTTATTTATCCATGTCAGTGCTCTCTGTTTACATTGCTTTCCTACAATATATCAGTATTGTTTTATGGTCATGTCACTTATGTGTCACTACTGCCCACTTGCATTTCTAGATCCTGTTAGTATAATGGACATATTTAATGTATCTCAGTTGTGAAATTGCCAATGCTAGTGAACACATGGCTTTAGTAAATGATATTTATACAGTATCCGTCCTTTAGACTGTTACCTACAGAGTGATCTACTTCAGTCCAGCATGACGGCTTCACAGGCAGATGAAGCCATTGCGAGGTGAGTTCCTGCCACGTTCCATCCACCCCCAAAGCCTCCACAATAGCTCTGGTCCTCATTTCACAATGTTGACCCATGGGCTATGTTGAAAGGTTGTTATTTCCTACTCAAGAATGCCTGGCCAGGAATCTCTTTGATGATGGTCTAATCTGCATTAAAACCCCTCTCAGGTCACAGTGTCCTCTATATATAGACGCTCATTTTTTTGTATTATGCCACCTGTCTCTTTTTGCCTCACCCCTCTACGCTCAAATGCCAGCAATGCTTCCATTAGCCCAAACCCTCTGCTTGGGTGAAGGGAGGCAGGGGTGCTAGCCCTCGGATGCTAGCTGTACCTTATCAGCTATAAAAAAAAAAAAAAACAAAAAAAAAAACAAACAAGTCTGTGGGTTTGACCTGTGTCTGTCACACAATTTGAGATTCTGTACATAGCGTTCCCCTGCCACACGCCATGGCATGAGTGCACGCTGACACTGCATTTTCAACCCGAGCTCCCAAAATCTCTCTGCATTATACCACTGTGTGGTGGTTTGAAGAAATAGAAGGCAGGGGGGTAGATGCATAGCTGGAAGGATTAGGGTGTATTTATCAAACTCGCAGAACAGGAAATGTCTAATAATGGTGGCCACAGAGGCCTGACCTCTGACCTCAGCAGCACCATCTCAGTCAAGCTTTGACCACATGAAAGAGGTGAGAGCCATGCTTCCACAGAGAATCCACCCTCCCTCACTTAATACTTCCTCTTTCTATAAATTCCTGATGGAATCTGGCTGTCAGCCAAAGGAGGCTAGGAGAGAACAGCTCTCTTATTGTTTGGTGAAATCTGAAGAGAATGCCTTTAAAACTTAACATGCTAAGACCAGTATGAGTTTCCTTTAGTTGTTGTTTTTATGTTAGTTACTCTTTGTTTGAGTGGGACCTTTGTTGTGTTTTTCAGTCAGATTTAGTTTTGCTGGGAGTCCACACAACGGATGCCCAGATTTTGGATCTTTTATTTCATGCATTTATTTTGCCATGAAAAGTTCTGGAAGTGTGTGTGGACAACAGGTCTAAACAAATAATTGACATCTGAGTGAATAATATGGCCAAAGGTTACTGAACAGCTCAGCGGCTCCTAAGAGCTGCTGTGACATGATAAGACATGACAGTCCGTACTGAGTGTCCCTTGCCTGGTGTGTTTGGCCACACTTATTTGTGAGGGACTGGTGGTATCCTGATTAGTTCCTAAGAGTGCTTTTTGAAGTTTAT
Organism: Chitala chitala; assembly: GCA_025773905.1. Taxonomy (NCBI): domain Eukaryota; kingdom Metazoa; phylum Chordata; class Actinopteri; order Osteoglossiformes; family Notopteridae; genus Chitala; species Chitala chitala. The sequence goes on from JABJVR010000077.1 coordinate 1,081,012, forward strand.
TTTTAGAAGCCACCCAAAATCGGATGAAAGGACCCGTCCTTTCTTGTTCACAGTCTTGTTATATAATGGGTTTACACTGAAGTTCTAATAAGCCTGGCGTCCAAGGTAGAGTAGACAGTGTGGGACAGTGGTGGGGGTTTTGTTTGGGAGGGAAAGGGTAAGCTATCTTGAAATAGCACAGTTTTTGGCCTAATTGTCTTCTCGTTCCTCTCCTTATTTCTCTGCAGTTGCATGCCCAGGTCGCCGACCTCGGGATCTGCTCCACTGTTTCCTGAAGACACCTTTCCGCTCCCCGAGGCTTCAAGTGCGCTGGCTGGCACGGCGCAGGAGGAGTCCGGCACCGACGGCCAAGCAGAAAAACCCACCAGACCCGACCCTGGAAAAGTGCCAAAGTGGCTCAAGCTGCCAGGTGTGTGCTGATGACTGGGGGGGTGGGGGGAGGATTGGTCATCACCATCCTGTCCCAGAGGCTGTGTGAAAATGCTATGTGAAAATGCTGTCTTTAGTTCAGATTTACAGCAGAAGAACATGTGCTTGACCTTGGCTCTCTGCACCTATCAGTATTCCATTGTTACGTTTATTTCAGGTCTGTATTTTAAGGAGATTAAAACTGTCAGTTTGCCTGATCCTATTATGAATCTATCCTCCTCACAAAAGTCTATATGCAATAAGCTCTCCCAGTACTCTGTACTTTACCTCTAAACTTACATGGACCATCCTTTTTGTCACATGGTCCTCCTTTCTCGCAAGATTTTAGCACAGCTGACCAGCTTGTGAACCCATGGAGGGAGTGCTCACTGATGCCCCCAGCAGTCACCTGGCACACAGATGCTGGCTGCACCTTCTGCTGTTTAATCAGCAAAGCGAAGCACTTGCCGAATGCTGCCTAACAGCTCCACCTCTCGTCAGCAACATCTGCATGTGTGCAAATACCATTTCTGTGTGCATTTTGGATGCGTGTGAGGAAAAACGCCACCCTCCACCAGCTCCACCACCCACCCCCATCACACTGTCGTTCCATACTATGCGTCAAGTGAGAGAGAGAGAGGGAGCACCAAGCCCCCCCGACATGCTCTACTAATGCGCCACAGCACTCGCCACATTCCTTCTCCCTGCGTTGGCAGGAAGCGGCCAAACGTGCAGCGGTGAGTCAGGAGATAAGGGTACCACAAACATGCGAGCCTGTTTGGAGTGATTTGGTACAGGGGCCCCTGTGGCAGAACACACTCCCAGTGGCTGAGGCTCCAGCGTCGCTCCTTAAGACGGTGTGTGAGACATGAAAAGCTAGGCTTTTTTTTTTTTTTAACTGCTTTTTACACTTTCAGTTTTTCTAGCAACGTTCTATATCTTGATCCTACATGCGACAGGATTTCTTTGAGTTCTCTGCCATGCAGGAAAAAAAAGCTTATAATACAGTTGGTTCCTTTTGGTTCCTCTTCCTCCACCGGCAGGACTCAAAAGGTCATCACCATCCTGAAGCCAGCTGTTCAGATGCACATCTACATGTTAGCTGCTACTGGCATATTCCAGGTCACTGTCTGAAGCAACAGGAAAATGGTCTTCTCTGAATTGTACAGATTTTATTAGAAGTGACGGTTGAAACTGCATTCATGTTCTTAGTGAGAGCCGTAAGGAAGTGACGTGCTGGTTCTGCATCTCCACCGAGACGTTGCATGTTCCTCCTCTTCCCACCTGTTGTTTGAAAATGGAAATCCTCCTTTTTACACCTTCTCCTTCAACTTCCTCTTTCACAGAAGAAACATCAAGTGTTTTTCAGCCCTAAGCAGAAATGTGTAGCTCTGCAGTATGAAAGTAAAGGAATGGGGGTTAAAAAATGTTGTAAACCTGTTACAAACCTGTATTTAGAGAAAGTGTATTAGCATAGAATAGACCAATAGATTTGTGGAGGGGCAATAATAAGGTGTCTCAGGACGTTATTGGGTGTTCATGGAAATGAGCTCTCCCAAAGTCAGGGGGAGCTCATCAATAAGGAGCGCTTAACTGAGATGCTGCTGCATTGAGCCTTTGGCCACACTTTTCATGTTCTTTGTAAACTGTCACATACAACGCATTTTTATTCACGTCACAAAGAAAGCATAGTTACGATATTTCAGAGCGCGAGTACTGAATGTGTAATAAGTTTTTTTTTTTTTTTTCTTTTCCCCATTTTAGGTAAAAAATGAAACAAGAAGGGTAACCTATAACAAGAAACAGAAGAACAAGCGAAGAACATTAACCGCAGTTCATATGACACGGTAAACGTCATTACGGAACAAGAGGAGAACTAATCACACTGTGGATAAAGATGACATTTTTAATTAAAATAAAATTCAATGATTTCTACAGCCGTCAATGAGTTGTTCGATGTGTTGTGTATCAATAAGTCAAAGTCAACACGTGTCAGTGCTGAACTATAAAAAAATTGGTGTCAGTCTAATCGTGCTTAGACTTTGGCATTTGAAATGTTGACTTTTAAAAAGTTACATTTGCTTGTCCCTGTTATCAGAAGACCATTCCGCTTAAGTGGCAGTTAGGTAATCATAGTTACGTATTTCGTTATTCTGGAGTTTTTGTCTCAGTTTCGTGTCTTGAACGCTGAAGCGGCATTGCTGTGTGGACTGGTTTGGGTTTTGTGCACGTGTGCATGAGGGTTCACATGGCTGCCAAGTTGCGCTTCGAGGAGTCCAACGGTGTGTAGTGTTTTCATATCCAAGAGCGATGCAAATAAGTAAAGCGATGCGTCTCACGCCTGGAGAAGCTTCGCTAATGACCAGCAAATTATCCCTAGGCACAGGCCATCCAACAGGGAGCTACTGCACCGGGAATTCAAACAAGCTTAAACCCGTCTCATGGGAAAAATCTCTTCGCTTCCAGCTCGCGTGCGTCTCGGCCGTACGGGGATGCCACTGCCCCGCTTCAAGTGGCTACAATCACTGTAGGCATTCTCAGCTTTTTGTGTCGAAGCAAGAGAAGAGCTACCTCATTCGGAGCAGTCTCTTTGGTCCCCACCCCTTCCTCACCCTAACTGCTTTCATATGTTTAATAATTCTTTCAGACTCGGTTTGTTTCGCGAAGATGCACAAGACGTGTTGTGTAAATGCCAACTCTAACTGCAAACTAGCATAACAATAAGCAATAGATGTTGGTCCATAGCTAGATATTTAAGATTTAAACACATTGTGCGTGCTATGGTTGACGCTATGTTAATAAAATCCCCTAAATGAAGGGCTGTTATCACATTCGCTGAAGTCAGCTTTCTGGCAGGCCTACCACTGAGATCTTGTTTTTCAACCATTTAAATTTCTCAGTTTCTTCGGAAACACTTGTATTAAATTTTATTTTACGTTTCATGTGGTGAGGTGCGGTCCCTTTGAAGTCATGACCATTTGGCTGCCTAACCAAATTGTGCATTCAGTTGTAGTCATTTATATATCCACCTAATTTACAAGTCTATGTAAAGGTTATTAATTGAATATCAAGCAGTTCAAATGATAAGAATGCCTGAGATATTTTATGGTTATTAGTCGTACTAGAAGCATAATTGGCAATAGCACAACGAGCTATTTTTTCCTATAATTACTAATGTACCACAAAGCCATAAAATAAAGTTACACGATTCTGTCGCTGTTCTCCCAAGAACCAAAAACAACATTATTTAATTTAGCTGTATTTTATAGGTACATTTTATGCAGGGTAATTTGGTTTCTGCTTCTGTATCAACAAAGTACATTACAAGTGACAACGGCGCAATCAGGTGCGCTTATAGTGTCAAGAACGATAACATTCAGCTCACTTGACTCCAGTCTCACAGTTGCCGGGTACCAGCACGCCTATAGTTCCCAGTTGTTGGTGATATAAATTCGGATGATACGATCCCTTCTAATTAAAGGATCACCCGCTGCTCCGACCCTCACGCGCCAGTGATTGATGTGGATTCTGGTTTCCGGTAAGGCAGGCCGCAAACAAAGGTTTCCGATTACACAGCATGTGGTTAAACATGATCTGGTCCCAGATAACAGGAAAAATGGCTAACGAGAACAACCTCTCCAAATTAAAACTTGCCTAGCGGTTCAGTGAAAATTAAACACTCGGTGACTTGACAGCAGCTACCGCCTACAAGCAATAGGAACCCATACATCGCTTTCTGCGATTAAAAAATCAAATCGATTGCAGTACGACGGTAATTTAAAAAACAGTTATACTGTTAGGTATAACAGAAACAGCTTCACACGGTCGATATTTTCTTTCGCTTTTATATAGGAGAGACTACTTTCTTCGGGCAACAGAATGAAAAACAATGAATTCGTTAATTCCCAAGTCGTGTATCCCAAAGCACACTTGTGATGGGTGGTAATAATAATACTCAGTTTCGCCAAATTGATTTTACTTATGTATAATAATTGCCACCAATTTCATCACCTGCCTTCAACCAGTTTAAACACTACATTTGTCGCACGGACACTTTAAAGACACTTCAAGATACACAATAATCAAACCATCCTTTGTGAATGGGCATTAGATTAGTACAAGGTTGTAACAACCGTTAATCATTTTAGCGTCGTTATAAGTAGAAGAAGCGAGCACATTCACTTCTAAGACTGATACATAAGCACAAGAACCAGATGTAAAATCTCCATCAATAAGAGATCAAGGGTTAAGGCCCCTCAGAATTAACATTGTTCAGGTGTTTGCTGGGTGCCATAGTAACCGCTTTGATTACCCCCCCCCCTTCTGTTCTACTACCACCCTGCGCCCTCCCGCTCCCTTGTAGGGGCTGACAGATGTTCGTAGAAATTCTGTGGCGCGAAAAATGCAAAACAAAGACGAAACGTGTGAGACAGTTGGAAGAACGCATGTTATGCTTTGAGCGTGAGCTCAGCCACGTAAAGATTGCTCACGCATAGCGGTACCATGACGCAGTTTGTGATTTTTTTTCGAGCAGCTAGACAGGGGATTCTAAGAAAAATTATCCGATCTTCTATGTTTCACCCCGAAATCATAGTGTAGGCTCGCAGGTACCCCACTCGGACTTTGTATAACCTCAATTAAACATCCCCTGCCTTTTAAAAATATATTTTCATTATTGATGGTTTACCAAACCTTACGGACAGACACAGATGTATACTGTAAGTCACACTGAGTACTGTGATCAAATGTACAAAAGCAGGTAGCACCTTTTATTAATCAGCACGTAAAATGTTTTCTGCTTCCTTACATTTCTGGTTACCTACATTCTTGGTATTTGCTTCGATCTATCGATGTAGCCTCGTGGCAGCAAGTCGTGAAACACTTTGAGAAACCAGCAGATGGCAGCAGAGACTTATGTTCAGACTCGGCATCTAAATCTGAAATATTAGCGTTTCATTTGCAGCTTTCATAGTCATACATAAGAAAAATATATATGTAGTTAATAATGGAAATATTATCTTTCTGTGAAGTTGCATGGGTTCCGCAATTTATAAAAGTGTGTGATGCAGCTATGAATTTGTTAACCATCCATTCTTTTTACGGCATGGAGCAGAATTTAACCATACATGCACTGGTTTCATCTAGCATGTGCAGTTTCCTTCAGTGATCTAAAAATATGGTTTATATTATTATATTGTGACTCTAAATTGTCCATAACATGCACCCTATCTGGACTGTACCCTACATTGTGTTCTTGCTTGATATAGCTTACTGCTGCTACCCCCCTTCCACAATTTAAACATGATCTCCCCATTACACGTGATTTTATGGTTGTTTTTAACCTTACATCCCAAAACACTTAAGTGGAATCACTTTTCTTGTCATTTGAGTAAAAAAGACTGCTTTTCCCCTCACTCACTCACTCACATGCATGCATACACACACAAACACACACACAAACTGCCATCCTGCTGATGGAGCTTCAAAGAGGCTGGAGGCATGTTCTTCTGTTCCTGGCACTTGTCACTGTCTTACAGGCTGACCCCCCTCTTCCCCCCCACCATTACTCTAATTGCTTCCAACTGCCTTGGGAGGCTTTGATGGTGGAAAATAGGAACGTACTATGAGCACCTGCTGGAGGATGAGGCGTGCAGGTGGGATAGGGCACGTGGGGGTGCAGGGGTTTGTGTGGGGCATGCTCTACAAGCCCTAGGGTGTCATGTATAAGAAAAGGGCTTGGAAGTTATTTTTTTTACCTGTCTTCCAACACTAAGTCTGTAACAAACATGCAATCCAATTGCCAGGGCTGCGATGATATGCCCGACACTGGGCCAATTTTAGACACCTGTGCAGAGGATGGCAGGAATTACACCTGGGAGGCACCAGGTTGTGAATTATACTACCACACTTTGTCTTTCCCTGACTGCCCATTGAGCCCATCTGTTGGTCACATGTAAGCCAGATGTACACTTACAACCACACATGGCAAAAGCAAGGGTGGGGTCATTAGTATTTAGGCCAACCCCCCCACACACACACACACACACACACACACACACACACACACACACACACACACACATTCTCTGACATCAGCACTGATTAATTTGCTGTTGGCTTCATTGCTTAGACCTTCTGGTTGTCCTCTCCTGTATGATTTTTCCATGATGTTGGGTTGTACATTTGGAGCAGCATCCTGGGAGGAGTGCAGGGTTTGTTTTTCTACACTATTTCTGATTATACTTTTCTATTACTCATTTAAAGAGAGAACGAACACACACGAATGAACGTGCGCGCATACACAATATATTGCCAAAAATATTGGGACAACCCTCCAAATCATTGGATTCAGCTGTTCCAGTCACCTCCATGGCCACAGGTGTATGAAATCAAGCACATAGGTATGCAGACTGCTTCTACAAACATTTGTGAAAGAATGAAAATGTACAGTGTGCAGAAGTCGCCAATTGTCTACAGAGTCAATAGCTACAGACCTCCAAACTTCGTATGGCCTTTAGATTAGCACAACAACAGTGCGTGGAGAGCTTCATGGAATGTGTTTCCATGGCCGAGCAGCTGCATCCAAACAGAGTGTGTGTGTGTGTGTGTGTGTGTGTGTGTATGTGTGTGTGTGTGTGCGTGTGTGTAATGATTGTGGTCAGTTCATGAATGAGCACAACAATTCCAATTCAAACCAAAAATGGAATTGTAATTGGAATGGAAAACTATAGGAAACAACTGGAAATTTCCTGGAGTTTCCAGAAATGGAATTCAATTAATTGAAATTCTGTGTAATTTCATTTTTGATCTTTGACCTTCTTATAAGTTTACATGTAGCAATACACATATAGACATTTAAATATTAACCCTTTTGTGCATGAATTACAAAAGCCACAGCAAGGTATTTTTCCTCAGTGTTTTTATTACGTTTTGGGCATGAAAAGAAAAAAACTAAACTTCATTTTTTTTAACATGTATTTTTCAAGGAGTTCTTCCAATGTCCACTTGGGTGGACTGCATGTGTTTGAGTTTTTAACACAGCTTTTAAATAGCTGTAGTGAGCAGTATGCATGAAAGGGTTTATAGTACCTTTAAGATACTACGTGATGTATGAAAAATGATTGATGAAATGTAAAATAAATAAAACTTAAAACTTGAAATTACCAGTTGAGGAATGAAGACTTGTGTAGGATATGTGTAATGTGGGAACTATGAAGACGACACTGGTGCTGTGATACAAATTTGAATATACTGTTCATATCAATAAATGATTACATATACAGTTTGAACTGATAAATGCTGCCCCCTGAAGTTTGATCTGCTGTTTTCTGAGATTTGATGCCTAAATCCACAAAATACAATAAAAAGTCACATTAATTTGTGTAATTTAATTCATATATATTCACCTTTTACTGCATTAAATATAAAAATTACATCCTGAAATTTCACATAACAAAGACTGAATCTCTCAGGCCTCAATATTTTGCCAGCAATATTGAAAATGCATCCCACTGGTGCAGATGGGGCAGGAACGCATTGGTATTGATATGCAAGTTGGGCTAAGTAAGGAACTCATTCTGGTTTTGTTTCCAGTTTAGGATCCTTATTAGTAGTACTAGAAACATAATTAACACAATAGACTTGTGAGTGTGGCTAACTAGACTTACATAATTTGGTACATCCTGTGATGCTAGTACCAGTGTGCAAAAATATGGATGGGACCTGAGTGTCCATAAATGCAAAATAAATAAGTAAATACATCAATAAACAAACAAATAAATACTACAATTTTATTTGTAATGTGCTTTTCTAATACTCTGTGTGGTACACAGCAAGTTCATATAGAAACCAGATAAAATTAAGACAAACTTTAACATGTGTCACTTTAAAATAACTAAAAATTTTAAAATAAAAACAGAAAAAGCTTAGCTTTTTTTCTTGGTGGTGAAGAGCAGTCCTTCGTAGTTGGTCGTTTTGGTGGAGCGAGTGAGAGGACCTTCTTCATTAGTATTTCTTTGATGTTGTGCGTTTCTCCACCCATGCACCAGTCAAATTTGAATCTTGGGTCCAATGTGGCAGCCAGCTGAAACCACTCCATGTCTTCAAATCAGGTCCTTAAAACATTCCAAGATCATAACAGAACGCAAAGCCAACCAAATATCTACCCAGCATATCTAACATAAACTCAGTCAGCACTGTTACATCTTCAACGTAAACCCAGTTGGCCTTCCTTTATTTAACTCCAAGGTTTTGAAACGTTACCTGGCATGAATAACTGGAATTCTGGAAAATGTTGTTTTAATCTAGTTCAGGAACATGGGAAAGGCAGTAATTATGTAGAATGAGCAATGCAATGAAGACATTCACATTTTTTAATGAAAATATTAAAATAATTGGAAAAATGATCTTGCATAACATGTAAAACTTGGGCCCAGCGTCTGGGAAGATGTCACTGGCGCCAGCGACTGGAAGGGGAGTTGTGGGTTGTTGGACCTGTCTACTGCATTTGAGGGGGGGAGCTGGTAAAGTGTTCTAAAAGCACTGGCTACCATTGCCCATGCAGTTACTCTCAGTCATATGGTCAGGAGGGTCAAGGGAGTACAAGTAAGTCTCTACCAGGCTCATTCATATACTTCCTGGTACAGAGGACCTCCTGAGGGCAACTGCCCCTTGTTTCAACCCCAAATGACCACCCTCAGCCTCCATTTGGCCATCAGAGGTGGTCTGGGTTTCATCTGGGCAGTTGGAACTGGCTGTGGTCTGTTCAGTTCCCCTAAGGCCAGACTGGGCCATATCCAGGCCCAGGGGGGCACACTGAGAGGGTGGAGCCATGACTGAGGAGACAGGCACAATCGGGGAATCCAGGACTACAGGAGCAGGTAGGTCAGGACTTGGGGAAAGACAACCAGGCAAGGACATGGGAAAGGTCAGGTCGGTCTGGAATGCACAAGAACAGGAAACTGGCAGACAGGGAGTCTGTGTGGTAGAGCTGACCGGGCAGGAATCCCAGGGTTTTTGGGTGCTTGCCTTCACCCGATACACAGCTTTACACCCATCAGTCTGGGTACTATGATAGACAAAGTGGACTGGGTCTACAGGAACTGTCTGAGTGGAGGCAACAGCAGTGTCAGTGTCAGGAACGTGAACGTGGGGAAAAAAGGAAGAAACAGCAGGTGCTGGATGTGACACCTGATATTCCAGTTCAATTTCAGTTCTATTTCCCTTGAACTGCATGTATATATGTATGTATGTATGTATGTGTGTGTGTGTGTGTGTGTGTGTGTGTGTGTGTGTGTGTGTGTGTGTGTGTATATATATACATAGTGTGTGTGTGTCTTTATTGGTCAAATCTCTTTATTGCTATATATATATATTTTACCAGTCAAAAGTTTTAGAACATCCCCATTTTTCCACTTTTTTTGAAATTTATGCAGTTTAATGTCTCTGGAAATAAAGCATAGAACAAATTAATAGTTGGACATCCAGAAGAAATCATGGAATTGTTTTCTTTAACAAAATATACTCAGTTTTTGACTCATCAAAGTAGCTACCTTTTGCAGATATAACAATCGATCTCGTAGCATTCTTTCTACAACAGAAATCAAATATTGTTTGGAAAGTTCTTCCAAACACTGTTGCAGAACTTCCCACAAATATGTTGCATTGCTTTCACCCTTCTGTCCTGTTCACCCCAAACCAGCTCGATGGGGTTTAAGTCTGGAGACTGTGCTGGCCATTCCATGATTTGAAGCCTACCGTGTTGTTTTTCTAAAGTAGTTCTCACACAGCCTGGAGATATGTTTTGGGTCATTATCTTGCTGTAGGATGAACCCCTGACCAACTAGGCATACACCAGAAGATATTGCATGGCTCTGCAAAATGCTGTGGTAGTAGTTTTGGTTCAGGGTGCCACTCAGTCTGTGCAAATTGCAGGAACCAGCAAAAGAGCCCCAGACCATCATACTGCCTCCTCCATGTTTGACAGTTGGTGTCACACCGAGAAACCATCCTATTGCCTACCCAATGCCATACAAAAACCCTGCATGATGAACCAAAGATCTCAGTCAGTCATCTTCAACACCGCTTCATCCTGTTAACAGTTGCAGGGAAGCCTGGAGCTCATCCCATAACACATACGGCACAGGGCAGTGGACACCCAGGGCAGGGTGCCAACCCACCGCAAGGTACACACACACACCACAGGCAATTTGGACACACCACTCAACTTAACCTACATGTCTTTGGACTGTGTCTTTTCTTCACAGTTGAAACTGAGACTACTTCAATCAGTGCCAAGATGTGCTTGAAGCTATTGTCCTGTGAGCTGCCTATCACTCAAGATGTTGACTGTCAGAAACTTGTCTTCTGAATCTGTTGTGGTTTTGGGTATGCTCTTCCTGTCAGTTTCCCCCAGTTTCCAAGTGCCTTTTGATGGTGTAGGAAAGTGTACTCACTGACACCTTGGCTTTCTTTGATATTTTTCTAAAGAAAAGACCTACACTTTCAATAGTTATAATAGTCTGCCTTCCTTTGTTAACTGCCTTTTTCTCGCCATTTTGAGAGTGATGTACTACTTCCTGCATCTTAAGTATTGCTTAAGATGGTGTAGTAACAGTTTGTTCCAAAACTGTTTTTATACAGAGGGCTTGTAAGTAATCAATAAAAGCTGGGACACCTGTACGAATTGATAGCATAAACTTTCAAGGCTTAATTTACTTACATTGTTGCAGAACAACTGAGTTGTTACTCCATTACCTCTTCCCTGAAAAGGATTTTTGTATAACTCTGAAATGTGTTGTAAAACTTTTGATCACTAGTATATATATAAGTAGAGATGAAAATTAGAGAAAAATTTATAAACATGATTTTTTTCAGAAATAAAATAATCTTTATTGCTCAACATTTGAAGGAATTTTTGTTGTGGCTGTACTATGCTAAGGTGGCACAGTGGTGTGGTGGTTAGCACTGTTACCTCGCACCTCTGGGTCTGGGGTTTGATTTCCACCTTGGGTCTGTGTGTGTGGAGTTTGCATGTTCTCCTGGTGCTTGGTAGCTCTTCTTCGGGTGCTCTGGTTTCCTCCCACAGTCCAAAGACATGCAGGTTAGGTTGATTGGTGTCTCCAAAGTGCCCATTTTGTGTGGGTTGGTCCCCTGCCCTGCGACCTGTGTGCTTTGAGATGGGCTTCCCTGTGACCCTCACCAGGACTAAGCGGTTAGGATAATGAATGAATGAATGTACCATGCTAATAGAACGGTGTTTTACAAAATAACAGAGGCACTTCAACAAAACACTTATTTTGTAGAAAATACAATGATCAAAATTAGAGAACAGCACTGGCTACAGCACAGAGAAAGATTACAACTAAAATTTCTAAAAGTTACAACAGTCAGCAGTTAGTAGGAAGTGTACAGGCTCTTGGTTTGAATGACTGCAGCACATCTGCGGCCGCAGGACATCACTAGTCTCTCACACTGCTCTGGTGTGATTTTGGTCCACTCTTCTTCCAGTCTCTTCCACAGTTCAGTGACTGTAGTGGGTTTCTTGGCCATAACTTTATCACCAAGGATTTTCCAGAGGTTTTCTATTGGGTTTTGATCAGGACTCTGGGCTGGCCATTTCATTATTTCAGTGTTTTCAGCTTCAAGGAACTGCTTTACCCGTTTTCCTGTGTGACAGGGGGCATTGTCATGCATGAAAACTGCTGGCTGATTGGGTGATGAACGCAGGACAGGAACCGCATGTTGTCGAAGAAGGGTCTGATAAACATTTGCATTCACTCTGCCATGTAGCTGTATAAGAGGCCCAACTCCTGCTGCAGAAAACATCCCCCAAACCATGACGCTTCCCCCTCCACCTTTCACTGACTTCTTTACACACTTTGGGTTCGGTCTTTCCCCAGTTTGACGACGAACATGTCTCCCATCAGACCCAACTAAATTAAACTTGCTTGCAGCACTAAAGTGAACTTTGGACCAGTTCTCTTCTGTCCACACAACATGCTCCTCAGCAAAGGTTAGTGTAGCCTTTTGATTCTTTCTGCTAATGAGTGGTTTGGTCACTGCAGAGTGGGCTTTCAGTCCAAATTCTCTTAAATGTTGAGTCACTGTATGACAAGACAGATCCTTACTCTGTTCAGCACTGAACTGGCAGGCAATCCCAGCTATAGCGTTGATCCGATTGCCTGTTGAGATTCTCCACATTATCCTGTCCTCGCTTGCATTTGTCTTTTGTGGACAACAAGCTTTCTTGGGGGACTTGAATGAGTTCATTGCATCTTTACAACATCACATTCTAGAAATCACAGATTTGGAATGACCAGCTTCTCTTGCCTTGGCTGAAAGGGTCATCCCTTTGGCCTTTGTCTGGACAACCTGCTACCAGAGGGTTTCAGTCACTTTAGAACAACTCACCATCTTGCAAAGTCAGTGAAAAAAGTTAGGCTGCCACTTAAATAAGGTTTGTCAGATAATTAAAGAAATTAGCACCAGGTGCCAGATTAACATCAATAACTGGGAGGTATCTGAAAGTGTTCTTTAATTTTGATCAGTGTTCTTTTTCAGTGTTTTTGATTCTGTGCTTCAAAGTATATGTAACTCATGAAATATGCTTTAAAAACTGCTCTTTTATTCCTATTTAGATAATTTCAAATAGGACTAAGATATAGGACTAGGTTGTTCTCTAATTTTGATCAATACTGCGAATATATATATTCGCTCTCCTTTCAAATTGAACATTAAAGAACTTTGGACATTTAAATTAAATACTGGCTTCTAAGCAAAATATGTTTGCGGCATCATCCCACAGATTGAAAAGGGAAAAAAACCACAACAAAATATGAAGTGATTCCTGGGGCATTTGGTTTCCAACAGCAAACCAGACAGGATGTGGCTTCATGTGGACAGTGTGAATGCTCAACCACTGCTGAACAAACAAGCCTGATATAATGAATATGTGTCTAAAGTCCAGCCTTTGTGCTGTGAAACCATGGTTTGTATGATAGGATTGGATTTGGGGGGGGTTCAACCAGGCTTGGAATGAATGTAGTTGTCATAGCACCAGGGACTAAGTATGACATTTTGGGTTCCAGTCCCAACAGACATCAACTGTTACAACCTGAAGCAAGGCATTTAGTTTGAGGACTTAATGTTTATATAACATATGCAAAATTGATTTGGCAGGATTCAGTAAGGGCCACATATGCTAGGTCAATATTATTTTAAAAAATGTTTTGCGTGAGATCTTCCAGCATCAGGCTCTTTGCAATAGCGAACTGAATTGTTAAAATGTTGATGAAAAGCAATATTTTTTTTCTTTAGAGAATTTGTACAGAACTTTAGTTTGTTATTACATTCATAGTCAACAAAAAATGGCAACGAAAAGTTAAATTTTATAAATAAAACCATGTGTAGGAGTAGTGGTCAGTGTCACTCAAAGTTAACGATTACATCCCGTCTGTGAAACTCTGTCTCCCTCTGGTGGACATAATCATTAGCGTTGTGCTTACTTTCATTTTCATGTCCATGTCGACAATATTTTTTAATGTATTAATGTTTTTTTTTTCTTTCTTTCTTTTTTCAAAGTCACTGGGAGTATAACGAAGAGTCCCCAAGTTTTGATGATTAATAAGACTAAGTGTGTTACCAATATAGAATTGATAAACAAAATCTACTGGATAGCTTTTCAGTTGCCAACACTTTGTTGGTTGTATGACACTTAAACATTAAACTTTATGCTGCCCTATTCCCCACTCCATTTTACTTTCACTTTTCACTTTGCTAAATTTTTAGACTTCCGTGTTCCTGGGATATAGGAAACCCCACTGTCCTGTTAGATTTCTCCACCCTATAACATTCCTTCCCCGTCTGTACTCCTGGGTGTGACAGCTCCAGACCACTGTCACCCAACCCTGTGCCCCTTGCAGACACGCGCATGCCAGTGCAGCATAGCATTCCTGATTATTTATAATTCACATCTCTATTAATAAAGTGCACTGCTGTCTTGTCCTCTGTGTTGCTGTGAGTTTCAGCCACACCCTGGGCTGGTGGTTAAATACATCTCACTGGCAGGAATCCCAGAGCTCCCAGTATCTGAAGGAGAGCAGAAAGGAGGGGAGACCTGGACAGGGAAGGGTTTGCTCTACCCAGACACAACAGGTACACACACAGGGCCCTGGAGTGATTTGAGGCTAGAGATCAAAGAATATCTAAAGGGTGCCTGTACTTGGGTACCTCTGGTCAAGAGGTACGGAGGTGAGTGTTAGGGGAACGAGGCTCAACGTGGTGGAAACGTGACGGAGTGGACGTGTTTCCAGGTGGAACCAAGGTGAAAGAGGGAGAATATCCTGTACAGACAGAAAAGAGAGGAGCACCTGAAGAACAGCCAGCACGCTTGCATGGACGTAATAGGGTCATAGCGCTAAGCTACGAGACGAGTGGTGTCATGGACCTCCAGGGCGAACCTTACTTGGACCCAGCAGCTGTGTTGTCCCCCAGGGGTGCGGCTCGGCTCTGCCAGCTGGTGCTGGGCTCTGCCACTGTGGGACTTGTGGCCAACCAGGCAGGCTATGGTATGCCTTACGGAATATTTTGCATGGCATCTTGGTGCCTCTGCCTCACCATGTCGGCAGTGGTGTTCTTGCTGGAAGCAACACGTTTGCGCGCCTTCTTGTCTGTGTGTTGGGGCGAGCTCACCGCAGCCTTGGCTATGCTCTCTGCACTTTTGTGTGCCGCTGCCACCGTGGTCTACCCTATTGTCTCACTACGCTCGGGGTGCCCGTATGGTGACTGCAGTGTGCGGGACTACCGCATTGCCGCCACCGCCTGCTCTTGCGCTTGCTGCGCCGCCTACGCTGCTGAGGTGCACTTTGCTCGGAGTCGACTGGGCCCTCCACCAGTTTATATGGCGACAGCACCAGGACTTTTGAAAGTCACCCAGGCTGCTGTAGCTGCCATTATCTTTGGTGCCCTGGCCTGTGAGAATGAATATGGGCGCCACGTACCCACCATCTACTGCATTGCAGTATATAGCCTGTGCTTCAGCTTCACCATCTTCGTGGTTATTCTGGCTGTGTCCAGGAGGGTTTCAAATCTCCGCTTTGAGCGCCCTGTGGCCATCTGCAGCCTACCGGCTGCCCTGCTGTACCTGAGCGCCGCAGCTGTCTGGCACAGCTTCTGTGTGGAAGGCCAACAAGGCGGCTGCCCACGAGGAAGCTGTACCTGGGACAGTCGCCTGGTGGTGGCCACCTTCACTTATGTCAACGTGCTCCTCTGTGTGACCGATGTGCTGTGTTCCTGGAAGGCTTGCTGTGCCGCGCAACGCTCCCGACCCTCTCAGACACCTCACCTAGACAACACCAGCCGAATCTTCTTCCTGACAAATCGCCGCCAGTCCCACACTGCCTGGACCCCCCACAGAACATCTGTATACCTCTGACTGTGCTGGAAACATTCCTTTGAACAAATGCCACATTCTTATAGGACATCCCACCTTTGAAAGATCAGCTGTTTCCTTTCCAAATAAAGACCCCCCCAACCAAAGCCACTGGGGAAGCTTCTTGAGTTTGCCCTCACACCCCTCCATTTGCTAAGACCCCCCCTTGGGCTTCCAGATGGTGCCTGGACCCTGCCACCCACAGCTCCCCTCCCCCACAAGACCCGCCCTTGATCCCCCCGAAGGATCCGGCTGCCTCAGCAAGCAGCGGCGCTGACTCCGTCCGCTCCGCAGGATCAGCAGATTAGCGGAGCACTCAGCCCCTGCTCCCAAATGGACTTGTCAGCCAAATGTGCTTCTCATCGCTCAGCCTGAGGCCCATAATCCCAGCTCAGCGGGTCTTAGGCCACGTCTGCCACACTGGGAAGTTGCAAAGGCTGGATTGACAGAGGGGTTTCCATGGCAATGCTGGTATCACCTCCATCATACTTATTGTGGGTTTTTTGTGTGTGGGAAATTTCTGTTTTATTTTTGTTTTTGGCTATTTGTTGGATGACAAAAATGCCCTAATAGAAAGTTTTGTGATTTCTATAGCTTGGAGGTCATGAACCTGAGTTAATAGTCATTTCATTAAAGTATAGTGAGAATGAAATTTCTGGAAGGATTGAGTTGCTTTTGCCCAGGTGAGCTCCCCAAAGCTCAGGCAATTTGTGCGTCATCATGAATGACATTGCTGTTATTGGATTGATTTACTGTATGACCTTCCATTGACTTCTACCCACTGCCCAGTTACAAAGCATTATTCTCACATGGTTTCAGTTAGGTCTACAGCATGATTTTGATACCAATGTATTGCGATTATTTTTATTCTATTTTCACCTCATTTTAAATTTATGTTTTCACTGTACTTTGTCTTAAGGATCTCTAGAAGAGATTTTTTTTCCATTAGATTCCCATGGAATGTCGTCTTGTCCAAATTCTGTTAGCTCATCATTGTGTGTATATATGTGTCTGGCTGTAGTGTTCTTTGCCCTGAAAATCATTACTGGATTTGCTGCTCTCCCATACTCAGTTTTCAGGAGGCTAGTAATGTGTACAGCTCTACTCATAAATTTACATACCTCTGGCACAGGTAATTTGTGTAAATTCTGATATTTTTGTGATTAATATAATAAATGTTAATTTATATCATGACAAATAGCTTTACCCATGTATTGTTACTAAATAAAACACGTTTCATGTGTTCTGTTTGTTTTCTCAGAATGATGAACATTTAAAAAATTCTGCCAGGGGTAAAAGCAGAACTCTGCAATGACAAATAAGGTACAAACTTTGTTATTAAAAACTACAAATTTATAATCACATGTCTCTGTGGATAGTCACACCTTTACTGTTAATGGTCTTTCTCTGGTCATGGATTAGTAGTGAACTTACAGCACTTCAAAAGGTTGTCATTTAATATGCATTAGCATGACACTTGTGCATACATTGTCTCACCAAAGCTGTTTACAAAAAACTAATGGTTTCATCTGGTCTGTTATCTAAGCAAAAACTGTGATCACAAATTATAATCTTAAATAGTGTGATTGCTGCACAGACCAGAGAAACCCACTGATTGAAGCTGCTATCCAGGCTATGGACAGCTCTTTGGAAAATAAATGCACAGCAAATACTTTAATAAGATTATTTATACAATACAGAAGCAATGCAGCATAAGTGGAAGGCGGTTGTTATGCTGAGACAAGGGGTCTACCCTGTCTGTCTCACAGTGCACAAGGTCAGTATAGGGTCAGCAGTTTGAAGAGAGCCCTAAGCCCCAGGGTCCAATGCCAGATGCCAGAGCTGGTACAGACAGTACTGTGAGCCTGTTCCACCTGCTCAAACATCCCTTTTGTCAAAGTTACAGGGACAAATGTGTGAGAACCCCACTTCAGAAAGCAGAAACTGCACCTGGGGCTGTTTATCTTCTGAATTTCAAGTATGCTTCAGTCCATCATACCCTCCCACCCGCCTCCAGATCTGTCCAACCCCCCCCCCCCCCCCAGTCTGTCTGTGCAAGCCCTTTGAATTGCAGTCCAAATTGGCCAGACAGGCAGTGCAGGACCAGCACACAGTGAAACGGGAGCTCAGCAGTGGTGCTTCAGCTCCTCTGCAGCCGCATGGAGACGGATGGCCGAGCGCGCCCGAGACACTGTCTGCTCATGGAATTAAGTGTGCCCGTCTCTCCTGGCCAGTCAGCCTCCTAATCATTGTACTCTGTGTGTGTGCGTGTGCATGTGTGTAAGCATGCGTGTGTTCATGTGTGTATGCATGCGCGTGCGTGCGTGTGTGTGTGTGTGTGTGTGTGTGTGTGTGTCTTTGGGTGGAAGTTTTTGCCAATCGCCAGCCATGCTTTGCTTCACTATTACAGCACAGAATCACTTCATGCACTGGCATTTGAATAAATCCCAGGGGATTTTCGAAAGAACCAATAAGTGTTGTCATGCTTCACCTGTCAGAAAGAGAGAGAGGCGGGTTGAATCCAAGCTGTATTAATTAACAAAAAAAAAAAAAGGAATGGGAGGTGTACAAACATAGAAAAGCAATTCTCCTTATACTGAGATATCTCCCTTTCTCCCCCCTCTCCTGAGTTTCCTAAGCTACAGCAATGCCTCTGCAACAGGATGTTGAAACGGTCGGCTTGAAATGGTCAGCTTTTCATGGAGAGATATGTTTAAGATCTGCACATTTCAGTGTTTGCGCTGACAAACCTCGCCCGTAAGACCAGCCGCTTCAGTGGAATGTCTGAGGGGAGCCTGGGGGGATGAGATATGGGAGGATGACTGGTCAGGGCTTCTGTGACCACAGCCCAAAAAAAGCTCTCCTCTAACTGACTCAGATGCCAGTAGAACCACAGCGAAAGGCCCGTTCCACATTTCAGGCTTCATTCTTAACCATGCTTTTAGCAAAGAATGTGTATTCTTGAAAACTTCCTATCATTTACAGTGTAGGGTTGGGGAGGGCAGGGAGAATTTTCCTTTAAGAGAAACCGAACAAAAAATGTCTGCAAAACCATAAACCTATTGAAAATAACACACAAAATCATATTCAATAATGCAGTCTTGTCACCTGAATAAAATCAGTTAGGTAGTTATACAGTAAGTATAGTATTATAAACAAGCCCATACAAATAGTAAACACTAGCCAAATTACACAGCGCAGCACAATTATTGTATGTCTGGACCATCTGAGATTACACATCACTCCTGCTGCGATTTTAAGAAACACAGTGACACATTGTCACCTGAAAGAATAAATCAATGTTTATAGAATATCTTGTGTTGTTGTGTCTGATACAGAAACCAAGGAAGCATTCCCACAGAACCCCAGAGATGTCTGTCTGTCACTTTGAATACAGACAGCACCACAAAGAGAACGATGGTAGCTAAGAAAAACCCTCGGGCAAATAAGAAAAGATGCTGCTGAAAGTTTATTTGCAGTTCCTGATCTGTGGCTAGGGTATGGATTCTCTTCATGGCTCTGGAAAGCTGTTTTGGTGTGTATAACATACCAGGAAAGAGGCTCACTCAGATCCTTGTGCCCTCCTTTTCTGGCACACAGTTTGAGGATGTTTGGGTGAGGGAGAATTTAAGTCTGACATTTGCCAACTTCCCACATGTGAATGCCAGACATCAGTACTTGGCATATGATGTTGGACCATAATGGGAGGAATGTGCTTCTGTCCCCCCTCCCCAAACCCCATCAGCTGTCGAAACGCATAGTCTCCTGCAGAGGCGGGCAAGCCACCACCCACAGCATCGCTGTCCGACAGAAACCGTGGGGCCAGAATGAGATTCTCAGAAGGGGTGTATGTTAAAATGAACGCGGTGAGGAATATCAGAATCCCCAAATAGACGGCCGTCCCTACTGCTTCGGTAACAGCTCAATAGCGACACATGTTGGCGGGAATTATTAAATCGTGCTCTGAGCAAACAGCAACGTAAGCGCAGAACTATATTCTTACTGTTAAGTTGTGAATATTGAGCGCAGTTACATCGTACAATAATGTACGAAGTTTCTATACACTCTTACATTTATTAATCTGAGGGTTTTAATTTGGAATAATTTGTATATTCGATTCATATCGGTTAAGATGTAACACATTACTTTATATTATATTAGTTTATCGTCGATTATAGTTTTTGTGTACATCTGATTAAAGTATGAGTCTTTTTACATCTTATTTAAGTATAACTGTTTTACGATCTAAAATCATCGCATTGAGTTTAGATATGCCACGGCTCTTCACGAATTTATTTAGTAGCTCACATTTTATTAATTTTTCTCAACATGACCTACATTACTTTCCAAAATTCTTACTCCAATGGATATGATGCAATAAAAGCTTCGCTCTTAAGTTTACATTTAATTTGCGATGATTGGACAAAAAGACGGCTAACCGCCAGGGTGATTGGTCATTGTGTACGTCACTCAAAAAATGTTCCCGGAACACGTGGGGAATGAAAAAAAAGGTTGGCCACGTTGACATACAACGTTCTGATTTCAACAAAAAGCCGGGCGATTAGGAGACTTAACAGAGTGTATATATCGAACGTTACATAAAGGTATTTGTGTTTTCGTAAAGGTAAGAGTTAATATGAAGCTAGACACCAGAGTAAATTGGTTTCAGACGCTCCACCGATAAGTGAATGGATTTTTTGTATTGAAGTGCAAATGGTTATGAAAAGCAATTAGCCTACAGAGACATGATCTTAAATCGGGTTACTTACAAGCTCAGAGCGTCCATAGTTATCTTTCATTGCTGAAAATTAAGTCAACTGAACGTAGAGATTGTGATACCAACAGAATGATGCAATCGCAGCCTCACCGGATCATTAGAAATTGAAGTTATTGCTAATTTAATTTCAACTGGCTAGCCAATCGAAAAGCCGATTATGAAGCATTTGTGAAGTTAAAATCATGCATGAAAGCTGACTAAAATTATATTTGCCAGTGTAACTATTGTAAATTGTGGAGCTTAAGGGTTATAGTTTGCTGCGAGCTGCAACAATAGCTATATCGCTGCATACGGTATCTGATTTGTATTTCAGTACGATCTGAGCTACCGGAATGAGCGTGGGGTTCATTGGAGCGGGTCAGTTGGCCCACGCACTGGTGAAGGGGTTCTCCGCAGCCGGTATGATTCTTTTAATCTCGATGGTTTTGTGTAGGAGGTGTTCCCCTTATCTTGTCACAACAAACTTTATGAACGATAGGCCGTCCAACTAGAGTGTGCGTGAATTGTAAGGTTGATCGCTTACCGTGTACTTACTCTGCGCGCTTTGGCCTTAACTGAGCTGACGCTATACCAATAGTTGCTTAGAGTTTCAGCTTGTTCATGCGTTTACTGTGCGGTACGATTTATTTTATGTGGGATGAGCAGTTTTTTTTGCCGACTGCTGCATTTTTCCCCGTGTCTGCTTCAGGTGTAATCGCCACACATAAAATCACAGCAAGCTCCCCAGACACTGACCTCCCAACAGTGTCCGGGCTCAGGGTAAGTGATGTGTGCTGAAAGGCTCTGTTGAGGCCAGCTGCATTTCTTCTCTATTCACCATTTGGAGCTGTTCTTACATTTAACTTTTTTTTTTTTTGCAGAAAATGGGGGTGAACTTCACCACCAGCAACAAGGAGACAGCCAACAAGAGCGACGTTCTTTTCCTCGCTGTCAAGCCACACATCATTCCCTTTGTGCTGGATGAGATCGGACCTGACATCCAGGACCGCCACCTCATAGTGTCCTGTGCTGCCGGTGTCACTATCAGCTCCATTGAGAAGGTTGGTTGTATTGACAGGTAGGGGACACATTTGGGACGGCAGAGGAGGCATACTCATCCTGCTCCTCTGATTTCTTGCTTGTCCCTTGCCGTTGGTGGTTGAAGGAAGTTTTCTAAAAGTTTAAAGTCTGTCAGGGCAGATCCTACTTTAGCTATGTTAAAAAGATTTGATTTGACAATGAGCAATTATTTTCAGTCAAGATAGTGAGCAGTTCCATTGCTTAAATGACAATTTTATTGGGTACTTGCATTGGTTAAAGACATTTTCCTTTAAAATATCACCCTTTATGTTACAATGTTTGGTGACTGGTTTAGCTGTGACTGGCAGTGTCCCCTCCCCTGTCCCTGCCAACAGAAGCTGCTCCAGCACCGCCCAGCACCGCGGGTTATACGGTGCATGACCAACACGCCAGTGGTGGTGCGGGAGGGTGCCACAGTTTATGCCACAGGAACACATGCGGAAGTGGAGGATGGCAAATTGCTGGAGCAGCTCATGGCCAGCGTGGGCTTCTGCACCGAGGTGGAGGAGGACCTGATTGATGCTGTCACGGGCCTGAGTGGCAGTGGTCCTGCCTATGTGAGTCCCTGTCACTTGTCCTCCTGGTTCTACACGTTCAGTTGCTGTTTGTGTGGGGATTGATCCTGCCAGGATTAGAATGGATGACTGGGATCTCCTGGGCTAGGGATGCCCTGCATCCTGTCAGCTGTTAGACTCCGCCTTCATTGCCACGACACCATAACTTGGTGTCCATGTGGAATCTGTCAGAATACAGGCACAGATAGTCATGTTACTTATTCTCTGACACGTATCTGAAATGGAAGTTCATGATTTTATGCTGTGTATACTTTGGTCACTAACTGTGGTGTTTCCAAACCAAGTCTGCCATCAAGCACACAGCAGTGGGGTTTGTTGTTTTTTTTTTTTTTTTTTTTTTTTTTTTTTTCCTTCTTCCCTGGGATGCTAACACTACAGACAGGTGGTCCACCCCCCCTCCCCATCAGTGTATTAATGTTCATTTATGGCTAACGGAAGCCTAGGGTTTTGGGGGACTGACTGATTGGTCACGCTCACCAAAGGAACAGTGTGCTGTTTACCCAGTTCTCACGATTTCTACAGTTTGCGTTAGTCTAAGTGTGTGTGTCAAGAGTAGTTTAAACATCCCTACTTGTGTTTATTTGGGGACCACCAGCTGGTGTAGGAAAGGCAGCAGGGTTAATGACTAAGGGTTTAGATGAGACGTCCGTGCAGTTTTGAAGCGCCAGTGTCTGAGGTAACACTTTGCTCTTGGGTGCTGACGTTCATTGAACACGTTTCACCCATTTGTCTAGCCAGATGGTTTGCTAAAGAAATCCAGAATAATACCCTATCTCAAGTATGTGCCAGCAGAGCCCTTTCTGTTTATCACTGTCTTTTTATGGTTCTTTAACTGCTGTGCCCCCTGCAGGCTTTCACAGCTCTGGATGCCCTTGCAGATGGCGGGGTCAAGATGGGGCTACCTCGGAGGCTGGCTGTGCGACTGGGCGCACAGGCATTATTGGTAAGTGAACGGTTAATTTGCAGTGGGTCTGCTTTACCTGGTTGAGATCTTTTAGTAACCACTTTAGGTCAGATACGTTGGTCAGTTAGTCTGTCAGTCAGAAACTGTAGCAGGGTTCCAGAAGTTTCAGATACATCTGTTTCAGCAGTGCTGTACAACACCTGATTTGCTGTTGTGAATATGAGACTTGAATCCTGCAAGTCAAAGTGGTTCATAGCCTGTTAGACTGAGCTATTGGGTAGCTGCTTATTTCTATGACTTGTAATGACATCTAATGTTGTGTACTTTGATATGGCAAAAGCAAGATGCTGTAATGTCCACTGGCTTTGAATTTTGGAAAAGAACACTGTTTTTGAATGAACACGCACAAGCTGCTATAGCTCACACTACCAGTAAGGATTGCAGAAATTTAGATTGACAAATTTACATTTAATTTGTAAAATGGTGAAATACTAACAGTTGTTAAAAAAAAAAATTATCCTCAATTTATGTAAAATGTTTAACGCTATCACCTTACCCGCCCTCCCACCCAGGGAGCAGCCAAAATGCTCTTGGATTCTGAGCAGCACCCAGGCCAGCTGAAGGATAATGTGTGCTCCCCAGGGGGGGCCACCATCCACGCCCTGCATTTTCTCGAGAGTGGGGGCTTCAGAAGCTTGCTCATCAATGCGGTTGAAGCTTCCTGCATCAGAACCAGGTAACCTCCAAACATACTCAGCCCTACACTTTGGATTGAAGGTTAAATATAAAAAAAATTTAACATTAAACATTGTCAACATGTGGTGGACTGTATTCACATTTAAGATGAAAAGACCTTCTAGTGCGATAGAAGTTTTGTCTGCTAAATACAAGCAACAGACCAAGTATGTTTGTGTTTGGTGTTCTTTGAATGCCTCTCACAATATTTAATGTCTTAGATCAGGCCAGTCATAACAAATTAAAACTTGAATGGTAATTGTCAGATAGCAGGCACTGCTCACTTGAACTGTTGTCTTAGTGTTTGAACAAAAGGGGGCATTAATGAGTAAAAAAAAAAACTTAGCCTGTGCTAGACATAACGCTCTAGTTTGAGATTGAACTGCATCCCAGTGCCTCTTCCTGGAATTCTGAGGGGGGAGGGGGTGAATGGGGTGTGTAGTTGATGGTTGCAGTAACTGGTGCAGAGTTATGCCTGTGGAGCACTTAGACTTTTGAACTGAAGTGTCTTTGTCAGCCTTTGTTCACTTTTCCTCTATCACCACCATCCTTTCTTTTAGGGAGCTGCAGTTCTTGGCTGATCAGGAGAAGATCTCTCCAGCTGCTATAAAAAAGACCACGCTAGACAAGGTCCTCCAGCAGCCAGGCATTTCAGCCGCAGATGTGGGTCCCAAGTCTGCCATCAGCCTCTTCAACAAGAGCTACCCTGGCAGAAAGAACAACTGAACATGTTGAGGCTGAACGGCAGGGCATGGCTGTGGCTTTCCTTTGTGAGGATAACCACACAAACATGTAGACCAAAATCTAATCTGATCGTGGAACTTTTAAAGTAATTTATGCCCGTAACATGCAGCCTTATTTTCCCAGGCCTAGAGCCATGTTAGCCGTGTGTCCTGGAAGGTGTTCACTAATCCCATTCCACCGTCTTTGCAGTAGCCCGCTTGACCATCAGTGCGGCAGGTATGTCAGGGCTTGCTTCAGAAAACGTGTTCTAGCACTATACGCACCCATCCCTGTAGTCCCGTCTGTCCCAGGAACATCACGTCTGTGGCGCGTGGTCCACGTCTATTAATGTCCCTTGTTTTGTAGCTGTTTGCACACCTTTTGGGAAACCATACCTGAAGTTTATATGCCTGCACCAAATATGGACAAGTGATTGTGTGTGGTGTTGGTTTTTTTTTTTTTTTTTTTTTGTCACTAATTCAAAAAAAAAAAAAAAAAAAACCCTTTCAGTAAACTGCCTACTGGTATATTCTTAACAAGTGTTCCTTGCCATACAGATGCACTTGTTTCTTTCCAGAAGTTCCCTTCCCAGCTAAGTCAGAATGGGAAGTGCAGCAACTTTGTTCTCCATTGCACTCTTGTATTGAACGGTTATGCTGTTGCCATCAGGCTACCCTCGAGCACCATTTGGCTTGAACACAGATTCTGTCTCACCATTACTTGGTATGGTTGGGCCCAGACAAAAATTGCAGCCAAAATACCAAGCTTCTAATAATTACTCAATCTCAACTTTTATTACTATTTTTATGATAAATGTCAACAGTATTAAAGGTGCTATTTTTTCAGCTTGTTGACTTTTTTGGGGGGGTGAGATTGAATTGATAATGCAAATCATGCTGTGAGATGTTTTGGTTCAGAAGGACGGTGTACATGTATATTTTTCCGATACTTGATGGAAATCAGTCTTTATTTTCTGCTCCTTTCTTGTCCATGTTTGCTTTTGACTGGCGGAAATAAACGAGCCGTCAGAAAAATGGCTGCAGAGCAAAGTCATTTGTTGGTAGCATCAACTTGTGTGTGTCTGCGTTGAAGGACCTGGTTGCTTGGCTGGCCCCTTTTCTGCTTATCACCCAAATTTTTTTTATTT
>JABJVR010000077.1:1106869-1122983 GCA_025773905.1 Chitala chitala
CTTGTGTGTGTCTGCGTTGAAGGACCTGGTTGCTTGGCTGGCCCCTTTTCTGCTTATCACCCAAATTTTTTTTATTTTTTTATTTATTATTTTTTTTTTTTTATGCCTTGAGGACAAAATGAATATACTCTGTTTCTTGAGAACATGCATTTTACAAGGTCATTGTGAGACATCTTGCTGCTATGCTCTGGAGAGGGGCACTTAACCTGAATTCCTCCATTAAAATATCCAGGAGTACATGTTCATAAAAAGCTATGAACATTGGCACAGCAACTTTTGCCATACCTTAATGAAAATGGTGAAAGGAAGATAGATTCCTGATGCTCACTACAGTGCTTGACCCTATCACTGAATGTGAGGTTGGCTGTGTGTTTTTCCTCAGGTCAGGGGCCAACTGGTCTTTCCATTAGCCTTAAACACCTCAATGAGGTGGTTGGTTCTTTGTTTAGGTGAAAGAGCGTGGGTTATGCTTAATCCAGGAAAGGTTCTCTAAGGCATATGTAACAAGTCTATGTGCGTCATGTTTATTTTGCTCCCCACGTGCTAACCAAACTTAACTGACAGCGACAACTGTCCTTCAATGAACACACCTCTGGACGGATAGCATTGGTGAACATGGGCCGTGCTCACCAAGTTCGCTTGCTTTAGGGACACCAGGTTGCATGCAGCCTGTCTGAACATAACGTAGAAATTGCATGAAGGTGGTGAGAACGTCTTATGAACACCCATGGTGACAGGTTTGAAGCCATAGCCATGCAGCTGAGAAAATTTCTTTACTGGGTCGTCGATCCACACACCGGCACTCCTGGCCTTCATGTGGTTCACCTGTCAGTTATACCTGGGCAACGTTCCGGACAGTCGTGTTCTGAAATTCACTGCAGTTAGAATACAGGCTCCGGTCAAAGGTTTATTTTATCTTTGTAATAAAATGATTTTTCAGTGTCTTTCCATTCAGATTTTTAATTTGAATGGTCAAGCTCATAAAAAGAAATCGTGGAAGACATCTGGAGGTTGTCTTCACACACAGTGTCCCCTCTAAACCTGTGAGGGGGATCATAGTGTTAGGAAGGGGCTTTGATACTCTGACTTGCTAAACTCCTACGCAAAGACAAGTTTGCATCAAGAAGTCCTCATACACGCTTAAGGTCCAGTCCAAGAACAAAACTATAATACATTAATTTTAAGAAATTCTTAGTTGTCATAACTCCTGCCTCCAGGAAAGCTTCAACCAGATCCTGAGGGCGACTGGGGACGTTGAGTCAGAGTAGACCATGTTCTAAACCTCCATTGTTGACGCAGCTATTCAGAGCTGTGGCCATAAGGTCCCTGGTGCCTGCCGTGGTGGCAACTCCGGAACCCAGTGGAGGACACTGGAAGTAAGGGATGCCGTCAAGCTGAAGGAGGACTCCTATTGAGCATGGTTACTTGTGGGACTCCTGAAGCAGCTGACAGGTACCGACAGGCCAAACGGAAGCCCGTGCAGTCATGGAGGCATAACTCAGGTCTGGGAGGAGTTTGGCAAAGCCATGGAGAAGGACTTTCAGTCGGCCTCAAGGAAATTCTGGCAAACCGTTCGGCACCTCAGGAGGGGGAAGCAGTGCTCAGCCAACAGCTGTTGACTTCGACTGGGGATATTGTCGGTCAGTGGATCTCCTCAACCCCACTGACATGCCTTCTGTAGAGGAAGCAGAGGCTGAAGACGCAGAGGTTGATTTGTCCATCACCCAAGCTGAAGTCTGCAAGCTCCTCGGTGGCAGGCCACTGGGGGTGGATGAGATCCGCCCTGAGTACCTTAAGTCTTTAGATGTTGTGGAGCTGTCTTGGCTGACATGCCTTTGCAACATAGCATGGTGGTTGGAGGCAGTACCTCTGGACTGGCAGACGCGGGTGGTGGTGCCTCTTTTCAAGAAGGGGGACCGAAGGGTGGATCACATTTCTCACCCTCCCCAGGAAAGTCTATGCCAGGGTGTTGGAGAGGAGAGTCAGGCCGATAGTCAAACCTTGGATTCAGGAGGAGCAATGCAGTTTTTGTCCTGGTCATGGAACAGTGGACCAGCTCTGTACCCTCACTAGGGTGCTCAAGAGTTCATGGGAGTTTGCCCAACCAGTCCACATGTGTTTCGTGGACCTGGAGAAGGCATTCGACTGTGTCCCCTGTGGTATCCTGTGGCGGGTGCTCTGGGAGTACGGGGTCAGGGGCCCTACGCTAAGGGCTGCCCGATCTCTGTACGACTGGAGCAAGAGTTTGGTTCACATTGCCGGCAGCAAGTCACACCTGTTCCCAGTGCATGTTGAACTCTGGCAGGGCTGCCCGGTTCTGTTCATCATTTTCATGGACAGAGTTTCTAGGAGCAGCCAAGGGCCGGAGGGAGTCTGGTTTGGGGACCACAGGATTTCATCTCTGCTTTTTGTGGGTGATGTTGTCATGTTGGCTTCATGAGACCAAGACCTTCAGCGTGGACTGGGGTGGTTTGCAGTCAAGTGCAAAGCAGCTGGGATGAGAATCAGCACCTCCTTGTCTAAAGCCATGGTTCTTGACCAGAAAAAGGTGGTTTTACTCTGTGGGTTGGAGGAAAGTGGAGGAATTTAAGTATGTTGAGGTCTTGTTCATGACTGAGGAAAGGATGGAACGCAAGATTGCCAGACGGATTGGTGCAGTGGCAGCAGCAATGCAGTCGATGTACAGGCCTGCTCTGGCGAAGAAGGAGCTAAGCCGAAAGGCAAAGCTCTCGATTTACCGGTCAATCTATGTTCTTACTCTCACCTAGTGTTCCCTTGGAAGAGCTGGAGGAGGTGTCTGGGGAGAGGAAAGTCTGGGCATCTCTGCTTAGACTGCTGCCCCCGCGACCTGGTCCTAGGTAAGCGGTAGAGGATGGATGGATCTTAGTTGTCAGAGCAGTGCAGCAGGTATTGAAATGGATGGGGGGTATGATTTTTGGAGTGCAGGCATTTTATTTGCAGTTGATATAGTCATGAGAGAAATGTCAACTGGTGCTGTAAGAAGATGATGCTGAGTGCAAAGTGAGCAGCTTGTTTAGTTCAAGGTACATGTGAGGAGGTACTGTATTCTCAGCATGCAGAGGAAAACCATTCAAAATTGGAAGGGGTAACTGGCACAGTAAGGATACCCCGTAACCCATAATGCTAGCCTTAAAGTATCTGCGTTAATGTGTACTTGGAATAAGCAGAACACTTCTCACATGCAATTGAGAAATGTCATGATATTTTAAACTAATGTGCAACTTTAATCAACAGCAACGAAATCCAATTCATTAGCTGCTTGGCTGGAATGTACTATGTCATTTGACAGGACTTCACATAGAAACTACTATCCCAAATGGGTACAACTGGCAGCCTGAAACTACAACAGGAGTGAAGATTTTTCATCTTACTAAACAAGAGTGAACCAGTGTTTTAATTATTTTCATGCAGAGAATATGAGATTTTGCCTCATTAAAAAGTGGCTATCAATTTTGAATGTATTTGCAGCTTGCACACATGCTAAATTAAAGGATATGCTTATAATGTTAGCAGACAGCTATTTTGACAGGAGTAGTGTTTACTAGAGTATTTCATTAGCCTCATAAAATGCCCATCAACATCTGCCTGGGGTAACAGTCAACAGTTTAAACCTAAATATGGATCAATTTTAAAGAACAATTTCCAGTTGTTTGCTGTTTGCGACTGATACGCTTAACGATCCATTATGACGTTTTGAATATCATTAGACAGCTGAAATTTTGAAGGTTTTGCAGAAATAGAGGCATGGGGTTTTTTTTTTTTTTACGTGAGTTCCATGGTACTGGTATGCAAAAATAAATGCACAGGTGTCATTAATGCACACAGAAGAAACACTTCTACCACCCTCTTTGCTTTGAGGATGAGAAGGAAGCAGACCTGGGACACATCCCAGTGATGCCACATTTTTCATATATTCCCTCTAGTAAGTTAGAAAAGCATTGAATGGGATACCCTTGGATCCTAAAAACAAACTGAATGTCTAATCGATCAGCTTGTGCCAGAGAACAAAGGCTGCTGTTCCAAATATAAATAACCCAGATAAAGTCTGGAGTAACTGTGGTAGACACCAAAGTAACGACATCAATTTGTTATAAAAACTGTATTCTAATAATGGTATTTTGTTAATACTGACATAAACCAACATGACAATTTTTAGTCTGCCTCTGAGGCTGGAGTCTTTACAGAAAAGAGTCTGTACCAAAATACTGTACATTAAGAAGGCAATCGGAAGTCTTTATCTAAGGCTGGAGTCTTCATTGAAAAAAGTGTGTTAATGTTAGTGAACTGTGCAGTCTTGTTTTTGGTGTCCTGGTTATAAAGAACCAGTGTTTACAGGTATAAATTTTACATTAGTAGTTATGTGATGTTTGAATTTATTAGTTTTCTAAGTGAACTGGATTATTTTTCTCAATCTGACATACAATGCTTGTGGAACCAACTATAAAAAATTTCAAACTATTTTTCAGATTAGACATACTGTAACTTTGCTGTCATCATTTTAGTCTTGATCCTGTGATAACAGTAACAGTGAACAGAAGACTACCTTGACAAAGTACATAAAATATTGTGAAGAATGGAATGGCAAAGCCCCAGCATATCATCACAATATCCTCATTTTCACAGGTTTTGAACACTTTGGTTAAAATAATTTTTACACTTCTTTCCTTAACAATATAACACACCATCTGGGGTTTAATTGTAACTTTCAGATCAATTAGAGGGTAACAAGTAGTGACAGATGTTTGTGCTGCTTTTTTAGATCCCCTGACTTTATATAAAGTGCCCAAGTTTTTAATTACTCCAATAATTAGCAGCCACATTTGCCACTTCATGTTTCAAATGCTATACACCTAAAATTGTTGGACAAGTCATTTAGGATTTTCATATACCTTACACCTTGAATAACTGTAGCAAACTACAGTCCAAAGGTTTCCTATTTCACCTTTCAATGAGCAAGAAATACCCAGAACTCCAGATAGAGCAATTCTATAGGTTTTAAATGTATAGTGTGCATTGCAGTCTATTAGTGTTAAGACAATGACACCATCAGTTGATTTGAAATGATCAATCAATATATGCTTAAAGCTCAGACTTTCACTCTTAATTTAAATCTATGAACCATTATACTGGATGATTTTACAGGGCGTACACAGCTTTTTCATATATAGCCCCCCGCTCTTAAGGGATCAAAAATACTTGGACAAACAATTGTATTAAATGGTCATAATTAATACTTGCATTCGAATTCTTTGCTGTCAATGAGTGCGTCATATTCAGAACCCTAAGACATTGTTAGGTTCTAGGTTTATTTTTTTGTGTTGCTATGCCAGGCCTGTGATGCAGTTATGTTCAGTTCTTGCTTATTTCAGGAGATTTTTTGCCCTTAAGTCTTGTCTTCAGGAAGTAAAATGGAAGCTCAGATTTGGGTCAGGTGATTTACTTGCCCGTTTAAGAACGTTCCACTTTTTGGCCTATGCCTTGGGTCATTATCATACTGCACTGTAATGCACCATCCAAAGAATTCTTACATGTTCTGTTGAATGTGAGCAGGTAAGATGTTTCTGTATACAGCCTCTGGTAAAAATTATGGAATCATCACACTTGGAGGATGTTCATCCAGTTTTTGTAGTTTATAGCAAATAAACCACAGATATGACACAAATTGTGTTAGACAGCTAAACATTGTGGCTTTGTGGAACAGACCTCAAACAAATCAATGCAGTTCTTTTGCATACTGGAATACTTTTGTCTATATCAATCGAAGAAAAAAATATGGAATCACTCAATGTTGAAGAAAAAAATTATGGAATCATCATCAGGAGCAGCAAAGAAAATTAATTAGTACTGTGTTGCACCTCATCTGGTCTTTATGATGGCTTGAATTATTTGAGGCATAGACTTCCCTAATGAAAAGCAATATTCTGTATCAATATCCTGCCTAACTGGCATTGACACATTGACGCCTCTTTTTTTTCCTTACGATGAGTAAAATTAGCATTCGATTTTAACTAAAAATACCATACCTGGTATCACCTATAGGCCTTTATTTTGCGTAATCGACAATACAATAATACCTGGCCAAGGAACAGCCAAATGCCCATTTACGTTTTGTTCCTTGTTTTGAGGGAACTATATGTAAAGTGCTATAATTCCTTTTCCACTTACCCATTATGTACACAAATACACTCAAAGATTGAATAAAAATCGTGTCATTGTCCAAATACTTGTTACCTGATTACAACACAAGTTCAGATAATTTAATGAAATTCTTTCAGGCTTTCAGGTTATATTTGTTCAGTTTTCGAATTAAGCATGCTTAATAACACGGACACACAAAAGCTATAAATCGTCAGAATATCGATGTGTTGCTTTAACTCCAGATGAGCATCTTCGTTTAAATGATTGCGGTATCGGTTGAATTTTGACGAAGATTTGACGGTGCTAACACCTTATACGTAGATTTTTGAAGGTGTACATGAGTTGAAATAAACACGATTTAATGAATGAAGTAATGTAACACCTAATGTCTCTAATTATTTGCATCGAATATCGTCGTCTTTGTCATCTTCTGATACAATAACCACGATAGACAAAAGCGGACTCCTTCAGACACATCTGAGACTGTTCTCCTTTTTCTTTTAAATACATACTTCATCGTATTAAGTCCTTAAATAATATAAGTGCACTGGACACCACTGTAATCTAAAAAGGGAAACGTTTTCTTTTAATATTATTTCTAACGTTCACATAATATTATTCATCAACTTGCTTACTTTAGTGCAAAAACCATCAACACAACTTAAATTTAATATCAGAAAAACAAATGGATAGAACTACGTTGTTTTATATATAGTAACATTACACTTCATCCAGATGATTGTGTTGTTCAAATTCCCACGGGGCATGTCTCATAAAAGCAGTACAGTTGTCACTCAGAGGCAAAATATTGCACTGCCAAAACGGCTTAAAATAGACGTTTGTACAGAATTCTCCTGGCTACCACAGAGACTGGTTCAATATGATTGGCTCTTACTGACATTCACTCGTGTACTGTAGGGACACTGACATTTTGCGACGGGTACTTTCGACAATCCGCACCGTACGTGGTACATTTCTGAGTTGCGGGGTGTTTTGCATGCGGCTTGTCGGAACAATGCGTTTATACACTTTCTAGATAGACCTGTGTTGCAGGAAGTCATGTGCCAATCTTAAATAAGTACTCTAAAACGAATGGGATGTACCCTATACCAAAACTTTCTCGCTTAGGATATATTAAAAGATCCGATATTTGGATGCGCTTATTTCTTCCACCAGTTTAACGTCCAGTTGGAGTTTGTAGTAACAACTCAAGCAACATCTCCTGAGCTCTGCGTATTCACAAATGATAAAGTGCGCTATTACTGAATGGGAATGTTTCTTTGGTCCAGATAACTAAACCTGTTGGATGTGAGGCGAAATTTTAAATGAAAGTTGGGAGAAAAGGTTTTACATCGAACAGCACAATGCCCCGTGAGCATTCAAAAAGATGACAAGCTGCAGTAGGATTTATTCTGATTTCCCCTTGTCGCGTCGCGCCAGTCTTCGATTTAATAGGCTGCGCTGCGTTGTGTGTTCGGTTCTGTTTGTTTGTGTGCTCGAGAGGGTCTCTGGGAGGCGATGAAGTGTTTCGGTAATCCCTCTTTTATTCCAAAGGTTATCCTCCACTGGCTCGCGACGCTCTCCGCTCAGATAAATCGGCCCCCAATACCTTTCATTTGCTTCTCATTACGTCTCGGCATCGGCTGGCTTTTGTTGGGCTTCATTATATTTCGAGTGGCAAGTAAGAAACTGCGCGTGTTGTCAATCGTTGTAACGGCCGTGCACACATCTTAGAGGAGCTCACACCAAGAAAAGGTCAAGAACAAGAACAGTGCTTTCTGATGCACATAGGGAGTTGCGGGATTCGTCCACCGTCAGTCTCTAAACGTAGGCTAACTGATGCTTTTGTTGCAAACGATTCATTCGACGATCACGTGCTGTGAATAGCCCACGGCCTTCAAACTAACGTTGGACAACGTTCGTGCTCACTGGAGAGCATGTACAGAAACAGTATCTGTATAAATGTTTACGTCAAAGAGGTGATTTTGAGAACTAGTAATAAGCCATTTTATTTTTGTGAACCATAACATAATATCGATGTCCTTGCTAGTAAATGTTTTTCGACACCTTTTTAAATTCAACATTTTTATGTTTTCCAGAATGGTTTTTATTTCATTCCTATCTTGGGTTTCTAAAAAGTAAGGAAAGTAATCTTTAGATTTTCAACAGAACTGTCCATGGGAAATAATTTGAAACAGGTTAAAGATGACTCCACAGGTTCTTTGTTGCAGGACCTCATGTGTCAAATTGAAGCTTTAAAGTGTAAGCAGGTCTCAGGCAGAACACTTGAGGCATGTGCTGCAACAAGTTTAGGGCTGTAGGTGCATGTGTGTAGGCCTGTTTTTAACTGACTAGACACTGTCAAGAAAATCTGGCGGCAAGCCAAAATTTATCTGTCTATTCTCTGTTCTGTTCATAGCAAGAGAATAGCATTTAAATTCCCTTGAGAAGGTAGGTGCCTGGCACGTGCACAGCCCTGCAGTTTGAAACTGTGGACCTCTTGTGGAAAAGAGAGGATTATATTACAGCGCCGAGAGCCTGGACCCTAAAATGCAGGCCAGTCGCTGTAGTATAAATAGCTTGCCTGCCTAAGGTCAGGTGATCTCAGCATTCCTTTTTATTTAAATCACGGTGACTCACAAGTTGAGGGGCAGTGTTTCTCAACTTTAGTATCAAGAATATTTTTCCATTTGCACCTCTGTCAGAACTATAATATTTGCTTCGTTGTGTTTATAACCTAAATTTGTACTTCAGATTTTAAAGCATAATACCCAGTTACAGTATTGTGCCAGTAAATGCATGTATGTATACATTATAATATACAGTTGATAATTGAGTGGTATACTTCTTGCCTAGGGACCTAAGATCCATTCCTGGCCTAAGCAACATCTCTCCCATCTATGGGTAAACAGCCTCACTGCTTTGTGAGTGCCTTAGGACTAATCTGGAGTGGAGCCCTAAGGCAGTCTGTTGTTCGATCTGACACTCTTCTGGCAGCTCTTGGAGTCAAGATGATGCCAAATGTGCATGCATTTGAAACCCCCCCCCCTTGAAATGCAAGTTAGGTTGAGAGGAAAATTCTGACACATGGACAACCCATAATCTCCATGAGAGTGCCCTGTAGAAATTATTAATTCCAAGTAAAATACATTAACATTGCCTCTTGAGAGAAGCTCTGCCAATAAAGGAAAGGTGTAAGTATAAAAATAGCCTTCCCAACTATTGTGGACTGACATTTAATCCTCAAAAATACCTTATATTTCTAAGGGCAAGTTGGTTGGGCACCCAGAGGCCAATATGTAAACAAAAAAAAAACATTTTGCCATAATGTATGTGTATACAATTATACTGTTTAGCAGTATTTTAGCTGTCGACAAAATTGATTGTTAGTAAAAAATAGATGTGCTACATAGGTACAAATTACTGTAAATTGAAAAATTAAAAAGTTACACAAAATATATACAGGTGACAAAACATGATGATGCAAGAATAAAAAAAAAAAACTACAATTTTGTTGTTAAAGCCACTATACACACGCACACTTAATGTCAAGTTTTCCATTTATTATGAATGTCACAATGTTACCCACCCGTTTTAGACTATCTTTACAGAACAGTTTACAATCATGTAATTTTCACAGGGAATGTATTTCAATTATTTTTGTTTTTCATCATCCTCGTAGTCATTTTCATTATTCTTAAATGTAACACAGGTCTACTGTAAGCAGTGTTTTATGTTGACAGAGCTTTTGCTATCAGTATATTGAAGGATCAGTGAAGACTCTTGTTCAATGATAAACCCTGATTACGATTTCAACTCACAGCTTTCCAATCAGCGCTTTCGTAGCCGACCGATTTTCACCTGAGGGCCTTTCGTGACACTACTCTCCGCTACTGCAGATATTCTGTGGAAGCTCGTCTGTTCCTCAGACAGTAGTGTCAGACAGGTGTCGGTCTCTCACAGGCTGAGTTCTTGCATCAGCGGTCACATATAAATGGCCGCAGACTGCGAGTCGGAGCAGACTTAGAAATGCTGTTTTTATGGTTGCCGTGCAGCCTGAAGAACAAGGGAAGTTCTAACGCTGGCATCGCACAAGGACGACTCGTTTCCATACAGCTGCTGTAAATAATCATTTACATCATTTTGCCATCGTTTCTTGCCCAGTCTCTTATCGGATTTGATTGTTCACTGAACAAACACGAAGGCAGAGTCCACCCGGCCTATGAGGTCACCAAGTTATGATCATTGCATCCACCGAGCATCACTGAACAGTGTGGTCGTATAAATAGGCTTCATGTAAATGACGGGAACCAAGCACATAACGTACGATTATAAATTAAATCACAAGCGTTAGCGGAATAAAAACTGATACATAGTTAAATAAATCACAATCAGCCAAAACAGTTAAATTCTTACATTTTGTCATTGTCTTAGATCCCGATGGACATGACAGCACATTTGATTACTACCTCTGTTATTTTCCGAAATTAGTAAAAAAAAAAATCAAACAAACGTTATTACAGTCTATTCATAATGATATCCACTTTGTGATAAATAGGGATAATGACCATTGAACCAGTTAATTCAAACTTGCACTTAGTAGGTTGTACACACCGTGTGATGTTAAGAGAAAGCTGACCAAAATAAAGTATATCTCAGATATATTGCTGTCCACATATATTTGTACTACATTTTTTAAAATTACCGTTTTTCATACCTATGTCGATTAAACTACACAGCATTATTTAAAGTTGTTTTTCAAGAAATGACTGCGGACAGATGTACATACAATCTTATTTATAACATTATCAGCTATTTATACCTCTGATTGAATTAAATATAAATAGTGCTCACAGTTTGTAAATTACATTATTTAAATATTGTTCCGTATCATTGAATAATGTACAATTCTGGTATTCCAGTAGGTCATTGTTCATTATAGCGAGATGTTTACTATTTTCTCACACTCATCTGGTCATGAAAAATCGGACCCTCTTCACTGCCACTCTGGAGACTAGCCTGTAAAATAGAGGCCGAGTCGTTTGGTTATGAACTACTCTAAGTATTGTTTTGCTGCACCTCATAAGAAATTACCGCAATAAGTCTTGTTTGAATATGCGTGCGTCGCATCGAACAGAAGTGAATATTAAAAGGAGTCTAGATCATGTCCATAATAGCTCACGTGTAAGATGATCATTGATATTCCTTTATTATTTTTTTTATTATTCTTAGATGTAAGAATGCGACCTTGTTCAGATTCAATTATTAAGTTATAATAAAAAATTGTGTACAATATATTAGTTGTTCTTAACTCTGTAAACACAACTTTCTATTTGAATTGAGTGAAAATAACCAAATTCAGCCAGCATTTTTATTATATAGGGTCGTAATAACTACATTAAACTTGTTGCAATTTTCATAATTAAAAATACTACCCAGCTCGCTGTTTCTTTAAAAGTCGCGTTTGGTAATGTAATGAGGCAGACTATGCCTTGTCCTTTGAAAATATGCGGCCCCTGTCTCTTTAAGCCTTTTTTGCCAGTTGCGTAGATCCTTCATGAATGAAACCATGTGACCAAACATCATATGACGTCTGGCTCCGGCACAAGAGAAAGGGATCAACAAGGAGAAGGCGAGGGAGTAAATTTTTACAAATTACCCAGAAATAGATCTCCGCCACTTCAAAAGCACAGAGTCTCAGACCTCTCGTTGGTACGAAACAGTGTCTCCCCATTGAGTCTGGTGAGTCGTATTGCAAATTCTTGTAAACGATCTGGTAGAACATTAGTTATTTTAAAGCAGATGTGTTTTCTGACTGTTTTGCTGAGTGTGCACGCCTTTGCTTTCCCCTCTGCTGCCGCTGTTTTCCTGTGGCTGTAGCTGACTGTGTAACAAGCGACATCATGTCGATCTTTGCGTTAGCCATGCATTAAAGGGGAAAGCTGGGCTTGCTGATTCATCACGATCCGGGTCGTCAAAGAAAAGACCACCGATCAGACTCGGCGATTTAACAAATAATTAATCTAACTAGTTAGATGAGCGACGCACATCGAAAAATAAGTTAGAGGGAATCCCATCTCCGGTTCTAGTAAGACCTGCCGTCACGGAGTCGGTTAGAACGTGCCGTCGCGGTGTCGGGTTTAACAAGTGTAAGGTTGTTAGTTACAAGTTAAGTTAGGTAGCAAGGATATTTATTTGTTTTTTTTAATACAGAGAAATACTAGTACTTAATTAAGCAAATGTCTTGTGCAAGAAACGAGTAGCAGTCAGGGCAGTGGTGATGTGTTACCCAGTCAGTATTAACACAATAGAGGTCAGCTTGGCTCCCCCGTCAGAAACGGTAAGGATAGCCGGCATTGTTGTCAGTCTGGCGTGTACGTTTTCGAGATGGTTACCGCCAGTCTAGTCATATGAAGAAGAAAAGTCCTTTTGGTGAGAACACGCCGCGTTTTTTTGCTGTCCACAAAAGTATTGTGATGTGGAGCTATTTGTTACATCGGAATCGAAAGCGAACCCGATCGGTGGCTGGCTAGCGGAAGGCAGTTAGAGCCACACTTCACGTTATAGCTGTCACACGGACACCATGATGGCTATGTAACCTACTGGCTTACTAGCGCCTTGGCTAACGGTCAGCTGGCCGTTTTAAAATGTCCAGCTGGCTAGCGCTCGCGCTTCTCAAGGGCTAACTGGCTAATCCTGTACTACGACCGAATGTGGAAATTGTGCCGGTAGCCTTGTTGATGCACTGGTGGTCCCCCCCCCCAATATTTGTGTCCGACTTTAAACATTGCTGACATTTGTATGTGTAGACAGAAATCGAGTGATTTCTTTTTTTTGAGCGATCGAAACGTTATAGTAGACAGCGGTGGAGGTGCTGATTCATCACAACGTTGAATTTTTGACGTTTGCGCGAGCGCAGGCATGGGGAAGCCATGGCAACATGGCACCGGCGGACAAAGGTCTGATGCGGGGGGGAGGGAACCTCCAACGGAGCGAAGAATCGCTTTATAATCAAAGATACCTTTACATATCTTTATATCAGTATCACAGAGAAAGACATGGACCCGTAATTTTTCTGTCAAAGGTGTCAAAAAGGGTCGCGCGGTGTTAAAGGTGATAGACCAGAAAATCCGCTTGGTCGATTTTGGGTTTAGTGCTTAATTTATACATATATATATATATATAAGAGGTAGTTTTGCGCGCGCGCGTGTGTGTGTGTGTGTGTGTGTGTGTGTGTGTGTATACACTATATACACACACCACCACCACCTCTTGCATTCTAATTTACAACTGCTGCTTAAACAAAACTGAGCATTATGCTTTCTTAACCAAAGAGTGTAGCAAATAAAAAAATTAGTATTTAATTACTTGCCGGTCGTATGTTTTGAGAGAGTTGATGATTTTGCCATTAACCCGAGCCTTAAAACTGTCCGCCCCACAACATTAAACCGCACAGCCGAATGCTTTCCACACTGGAGTGTGATTACATGTAACGTACACACTACGTTGAACAGGTCGCTGATTCTTTTTCATGAAGATTTTGAGTTTGGAGTACGTATTACCCAAGAGAAAGTCCATTATTAGGCTGAAAACTAGTGGAATTGTTGAAATATTGAACCATCACCGGTCGGTATAAATAAATTATTAAAATGTTTTAAAAATAAAAAGTATTGTGACATGAACGAGGAGTATGAAATCATTGTTTACCGCTCCCCTGTGTGGTAGTAACTGAAGTACTTAAAAAAGTAGTTATCGTTTCATACGTCTGATGTCGTAGGTATTTGCAGTTACGGTACGACTGAATGTGGTTATTTTTCTCCACATGAATGAGAATTATTATGTTTGCAAAACAAATAACACTTATCCAAGTGCTGGGTTAAGTTTGATTGTAGTTCATACAAGTTTAATGCAAAGCTGGTATGCTGTTATTATCTTATGTACTAAACACAGACAGGCCAGTTTAAAACCAAATTGTCTAGAATCCAAGTCAGTTACTGTTTCAGTAACACTCTGGCTTTTCAGTCAGATAAAAATGAGACAATTAGTATTACATTATATACTGTACATTGTCATGCATTGTACAGGATTGTTTAATTTCAATGAGGTGTAATCTGTCCTGTGTCACACTCTCTGTATTATTTTGTTTTTTACATATTGAAAGTGTTTTTTTTAATTAATGCTGACGTTAGTGTATAGGTGTTCCTTGATGATATTCTTGCTGATGTGGTTTTACTAAAAGGGTGTCCGTGGGATTCATAGAGATGGAGAACAAGAATCTTTTGTCTTCAAGGCATTTCCTAAAGTGCTGAGGCAAAGAAAAAAAAAAAACGCTCGGCACTTGACAGATGGCGTTTTCACTTGTTACGTTACCCGAGCGGTCTGCGCTGCCGTCTGCGTGCAGCGGCGAGGTGTGCGACTGCCCTGCGCTGCGTTTTATTGTTACAACCAGACAAAGTGAAAAATCATCTGGCCTTTTTTTTGCTGCTGCTGCTGCTGAAACTTTTTCCCCCCCCATATTGTCATCCAAAGGCTCACTTACTTGTAACTGTAATTTGTTGTAAATTACCCTCAAGAACCGTGTTTAACAGAACCCCTTTCCTGCGTGTCTGTGTATTGTGATCTTTAATGGCAGTATAGGCTCACGCCCATAGTTGGTAGGGTGGAGATGATGCTCTTGCTTGCTCCCTTGACTGCTGTGCTGGTGCGGAGGCTCGGGTTTGCACCCACGGCTTCCAGGCTGATGTGGACGCTTAGGCTTGTACCCTCAGCTGCCGGGCTGGGTGGATGCATAGGCTTAGTGGCAGGATGGAGGTGAGGTGGAGGCTTGTGTTCATGCCAGTGACTGGTAAGATCTCTTTTTGCTGATGTGCTGGGCTGTGAGAGAAGCTTGGACCTGGAAAACAAAGCGTGTGTGTGTGTGTGTGTATGTGTGTGTGTGTGTGTGTGTGTGTGTGTGTGTGTGTGGGGCTCTGGTAACCATGGCGCTATTACCTTTGTCAACTTCACATATTATTGGTGTTTGCATATTGTTATGGGGCTTACATGTACAGGTGCTGCTGTTTTAGAGACGCTAGTTAGTTCTTGAGCCCACTTCCCTTTTTGTAAAAAGCAGCTATAAATTATGGTTTCAGTAGCTATCTACTGAAAAAGTGGTATTGTACAGGTACTGTGGTAGTTTAGTGTCACTGAAGTTTTTCCCCTTGAGTATTAAGCATGCACTGCAGGCATTAGGAGACTTTATCTTTCTATCCATTTTGAATGTGACTGTGTCTTGTTTGTATTGTTTGAAATGATGATGATACCTTTTTGGAAGGATTACTTTTATTTAGCATAAACACTGAATTTGTTCAAAGAAACAATTTTGCTCATTTATGCATTTCGATAATTTTATGCAAGAAATTTGGGTTAAGAATCTTTGTCTAGGGTACAACAGTAGACACCATGTGGGACTTGATCTATCTCCTTCATTTTGTTTCTTTGTATAAAATACTGCCATGGCTTTTGGGAAAATGATAAAAAATGCAGGGTTGAGGTCCACAGGGTTGTGACACTGCTTGGACGAACTGCAGAAGTTCTACGAGGAGCAGAGCGTGTACACCTTGGCTTGGCTGAGGGTCCCAGCAGGAGAGGGAGCAGCGATCTTGTGTGTGTGTCTGTGTACGTGCGCCTGTGTGTGTGTGTGCACAGTGGAGGATAGGGAGAGCAGGGTTGATGAAACACTGGGTAAGACAGAGAGGAGCTGCTAGTCCTACTTCTGCATGACTAATGTTCCAATGTCACAGAGCAGATACGGTTTCGGGGTAATTATTGCCGTTGCGCCTCTTGTTTTAAAATGCTGCCCATGGAGGGGGATTCGTGAAGTGCTGCGATTGCTCCATGGGGGTATCTGAAAAGCTGTGCAGGCTTTGGGGGGGGGGGGAGGCTGTGGAGGTGTAGGAAGGAGGGGGGGCTTCGT
>JABJVR010000077.1:1125842-1148674 GCA_025773905.1 Chitala chitala
ATTACAGGAAAGGTAACAAACACTAAAACTTTCCTAACCTTCCTTCCCTGTCCCTAACTCATGGTAAAACAAAAAGCCTTACATTTCATTTTTTCAGTGGTACTTTAGGTCATGGGTTTTTTTTTTTTTTTTTTTTTTTTGAAGAGTGGAATGATCCGAGTCTCTTTTTGTTGGTTAAACTTCAGAACTTTATAATTAGAGTGTTGGTCGTGGTCATTGCTGAGATCAGGGATTTTTTTTTTTCCTCCCCCCTCTTCCAAACTGCTAAGCTCCTCCAAATGTGTTGAGGATGCACTTTCAACAAGGTTTCCCTCCCTCCCTCATTCTGCTCTGCTATCGCACTCAGCATTTTTTGTCCTGTGGGTGTGATGTCTCTTCTACAAGTAATCAGCTCTGAGGTGTCAGCGTTCTTTCAGGCGATTCATAAAAATTCAGCATGCGCCTGCAAAAGATGTCTCCTTACACCGGCCCTAGACCCTAGTCCGCAACCCCCCCCCCACCCCCCGTACCTTTCCTGTCCTTGTCTTCTCTATGCTATGCGCAAAAAGAGGTGAAATCGTTTATTGGTGGTAATGTTTGTGCACTGGCTAAGTGGACACTTCCTCTGACATGAATATCAAACAGGCTTAGCCGGGGGGCAGTTTTGGACAAGTATAGGCCTGTTTAAGGGGTAGCTATCCCCATGCTTGGTGTCTCCATGGTTACCTTCTGTTGTTCGCCAGTTATCCCTTGTCTTTCCTACTGAAATGTTTATCTGAAGGCCATACACACACCCGAGTTAGAAATATTATCGTTTTGTTACCTCAATGTTTTTTTTTTTTTTTTTTGTGTGTGTGTATTTGTGAACTTGGATTCACTGTCCCTCTGGATCAGTTCTAGAGCAGCAGAACAGAGCTGAGGACGGCTGGTGGTTCTGGTCCACTATGGCCTTTCCCTTGTGAGACTAGGAGATCAAAATTAAATCCTTGTGATCTAAGTATCAACAGGCTTTTTCTCTTGGCTTAATCAGTCCAGTTATAGCTTCACTACTGTTTATCTCTAGATCTAAAATTTAAATGGGGCATTTTCTGAAAGTATGATGAAATAACTGCAATCGTCAAATGTAATTCATTTTTGAGGAAATGTCAAAATGATCAAAATTACGAAACTAATTGGCTAACCAAATGTGAAAGAAGGTACAAAGACCTGCATATCTTTAGCCCACCAGGACTCTGACCCATGTTGAGGGCTGTTTCAGAGTGTCACGGCATTGATGCAGCCAGAGTTAAGGCCAGATAGGGCCGGATGGATGTGGGTTATACTGTTCTGTGTCAAAACACCCCCACTCAGCCGGGGGGCGTCTGAGTCACGTTCTGTAGCACAGGAATGCTGGTTTTAGCCAACACACGCTGCTGGGAGATTTATTTTTCTTGAGCTGCAGTGGACGTTGGTCAATTATCTTGTTCCAAAATAGATCTGTGCACCACCCCTTCTCAGTTCTTCCCTTTTCTGTATACATGGCACCAAACTCAATGTTGGCCACACTTGTGTTGACCAAAAGCTGAGACCTGAGGTCTATGAAATTAATAAACATTTTATACATTTACTTTTAAAGAGAGGGAGTGGAGACAAATGCACTCTAGATTGATTTAGTTATACTTAATTTCAGGTAGCGATGTGTAACGGATAGGATGCAGGGGTGGCCCTCTATCTCTGGGCCTTTCGTTTGCAAAATGTATTGTGTGGTGTGATGTGTTGAACTGGATATTTGCTGAGTCATGGTGACCAGGCCCACAGACTGCAACCACCAGTGTGTTCCTTTATCTCTCTGTAGGTAACTTTGTTTTGCCTAGCAAGTCAAAATAAGTACCAAGCTCTTCTGCCATGGTGCACAAGGCCTTGTGCTATTTATTTATTAATTTTCAATTAAGTTAAATTTGATTTATTTATTGTCTTTTACCCTTTTCGATGTAGAAGAGAACATGAATTATCAACACTGGACAAATTGCGCCCCAACATATTCTCCACATTTCAGTCAATTAAACATCTTTGTTTATGTACTTTGTGGATTCTAGTTGGTGCCATTTTGGTCGCCTTTAATGAATTGCCATTTCTGATGCCTAACCTTCGATGGATCACCACAGAGTAAGACTTTGCTGCAGACTTCCTTCAAAGCTGCTCTCATAATTTCTAGTGCCTTAAACACCTTGCAGAGCAGCATTTATGTTTTGATTTCAAAAACGTTTGCTGTAAGCCACTATGCCACCACAAGGCAAACAGGAAGTAGGAGCACTGCACTGCCTTTTTTTTTTTTTTAAACCTTCTTGCTGTTGTGGTTTTCAAGGCAGACATGTTTTTATCCTGCATTCCAAGTAGAGAATGCTGGGCACTGTCTTTGGCTGTGAGGGTTAATTAATGGTACATCAGGTCTGAAACTACATTCTGAACAAAGATCCGTAGAATATGGACTGGCTTGAACACAGAGGGGTCAAGCTCATGGTTTTCATACTGATACTTTAGTCCATACGATGTCTTGCTTATGCTGAAGTTACCGTTGCAGCTTTTTTGACATTTGGGTGTTGCTGTGGTAATTTGATCAAGTGTTGGAAGGGCTTGGCAAGGCTGCTTTGGGTGACACCTGGCAGCCTTGTTTCTACAGCTTGGCCACTGCATTTTCCAGCTCCTGGGCTTTGAGTGCTGTGCCCTGTTCTCAGTTTTTTTTTTTTTTTTTTTATAGGAAACTTGTTCATTTCTCACCACTGACTGCTTTCTCTTTTTCTCCACAGATCTGAGCAGTGGGCAGTGGCTCT
Organism: Chitala chitala; assembly: GCA_025773905.1. Lineage (NCBI taxonomy): Eukaryota > Metazoa > Chordata > Actinopteri > Osteoglossiformes > Notopteridae > Chitala > Chitala chitala. The sequence continues at coordinate 1,128,632 of JABJVR010000077.1, forward strand.
CGTGGCATGACGACCACTAGCAAGGGAAGCAAAGCCTTGAAGGTGGGCATATCTGCTTTTCTTTGTTCACTTTTTTTTTTTTTTCTCCTTTTTAATGGCTTTCACATTTGGGAAATGGCTTTAATTTCTTCTTGACAGTTTTTGTCATCGGTGCAGGGATGGCCATCAGTCTTGAGGATTTTATGGCTAAAGCTTGGAAGATCTTCGTCTTGCATACCGATTCAGATGATTTGAACTATATCCATCTTGTATGAATCGCATATTACACATTCACCCTTTGCTTCCTCCAACTTTCTATTGGCACCGAACAGGTTAAAAGGGAGCCTGGGGAGAATGGGACCAGCCTGACAGATGATGAGCTGGTGACCATGTCTGTGCGGGAGCTGAACCAGCATCTGCGTGGCCTCTCAAAGGAGGAGATCCTACAGCTGAAGCAGCGGCGGCGCACGCTCAAGAATCGTGGCTACGCAGCCAGCTGCCGTGTCAAGCGCGTCACGCAGAAGGAGGAGCTGGAGAAACAGAAAGCGGAGCTCCAGCGAGAGGTGGAGAAATTGGCCTCTGAGAATGCCAGCATGAAGGTGGAGCTCGATGCCCTGCGTTCCAAATATGAGGCCCTGCAAAGCTTTGCCAGGACAGTTGCTCGTGGCCCTGTGGCACCTGCCCGGGGCCCCATTGCCTCTGTCATTGGGCCTCTTGTTCCGGGAAAGGTGGCCACCACCAGTGTCATCACGATAGTCAAGACAAAATCAGATGCCTGGTCGTAGTATATGGGCATTTCCTTTGAAGGTGGGGGGGGTCTAAAAACAGGGGGAGAGCTTAATCAGGCAGAACATGGTCAGTGCATCATCATTGAGCACAGGAGGAATGTGATTGATTTTCTTTGTATGTCAGACCTAGCAGTCTCTGAACCAACAAGCAAATGAGAAACTGGGATGTAGGGAGAAGGAGGCCAAGGAGGATTGGGAGAGGGCTAATTTGAATAGAGTACTGAAGGTGTCTCAAGAACCCACCATTAGCCTAATATTCTACCCCCAGATGTGCCAATACAGAAAAGTTGGACCTTACAGACAATGAAAAATTTTAAAACGTGAGCTCTCCTCGTATATGCAGTGAAAGTGTTAAATACAAGGGTGTAGTTGAACTGGCACAAACTTTTAAGGACTGGAGGCTGGGTCAGTATGGATGTCCTGGTGAAACTGAATCATGAATATTTTCACATTTATTCCTCTCGTGATGTTCATATGGGTCCAAGTGTGTATGTGTGTGTATATGTGTGTGTATGTATGTGTATGTATGTGTGTGTGGGTGCGTGCGTGCGTGTATGTATGTGTGTATATACATATACAATACATATATTTTTAAAAAGTGTTTTGTATAGCAAAACGTAGTTTGCTGTTTGTTTGAGGTGCTGTATTATTTTTTTAACGTGTTTAGCATCAACGTGTCTGAACTTCTTGCAACAAAATATGTCCCCTTGGGTTCTTAGGAGCCCACAGAATCCAGTGGGCTTCATTAATGAAGGAATAACATCGCTCTGGCAAATAAAATGGCAGGGTTGGGTTTGCGCTGACATAAACCTGTTTACGCCAGGACACGAGGCGTAAACTGGCAAAAATATAGTTTATGCCAGTTTACGCCACTTTGCGCTGGCGTAAACTGGCGTAAAGTGGCATTGACTGGTGAAAAGTGACCAAAAACATAGATTGAGCCAAGATTTCTTTGTCCAAAACTATGTTTGTTGTTAAATCAAATAGCTCTCATACAAAGTGTAATATAATTATATAGATAACAGAAACGCATGTATTTAGCAAAACTTTATTTTATTCATTGTATATCAGATTCAATAACCAAAATATGAGTTATTAGTGTTTCACCTAACAATTCATTCTTTTTAAATTTAAAGTCAGTCTAACAGTCTTATGTCCACATTCATCCTTTTTTTAAATTTGTCATTCTTTTTCAAATCCAGTTAAATACATTTCTCTTTTTGTCATACTAATTTTAGAGAAATATGTTTGCACCAAAGCAACATACAATAATTTGTGTGTATGTAAAATGGTCACATCCTAAAATTGACCGTATAACCATGGCTCCATTATGGTTTGAAAGAGATTCAACATGCTTGTAAAGGCATTCTAATATTTATACATGTGTTTTAACCATGGATTCAGCATGTTTAAGGGTTTTTGCCAGTTTACGCCACTTTTGGCGACGCAAACCTGTTTGCACCAGGGCGGCTTAAACCACAGTTAAAACCGGTTAATACCACCTGTCGGCGTAAACCCCACAGCCCTGTAAAATGGAATGCCATGTGACTTACATGGTCTCTTTTACTGCTTTGTGGAGCGTGTGGATCAAGCACAAACACGATTGGTTGCTTGATTTTAAATGTCCTGTACAAGGTACCTGTGCACAGTGATTTGCACTGACCAACTGTTCTAGGGGAAACCAAGTGTTTAAAAGTAGTGAGGTTTTAAATTGTACAGCAGCTTTCAGGATAAAGAGGAGGCCTGTTTCTGAGATTTTATCATCATATCAGAAACGAATGTGGTTTACCGTTTTGTAAAGGTGGAAACAGACTTACTGTGTATGCGGCAATGGAGGGCAATAATATATTGCATGGGGAGTTGGAAGTGCTTGTTATTTGATTTTAGTGAAAGGATGCATTTGTTTAATGTTTTTGACAGGTTGGGAAAAGCTGCTTGTTGCTGCTGGTTTCTGTAACTACGAGGTATCCACTTCTACACTAGCAGAGAGCAACGCTGTTCCTACAATATTGTGGGATACTGTAACCAAGATACACCTGAATTCTCTTTCAAAGCTCAAAAAGGGGTTAGGTACGATATTGCGCCTTTCAGGAATTTGAAATAGGTTGTTTGTTCAAACTGTGCACCAACAAAATTGGAGGTCACAATTATTTCATTTGTGCTAGGATTAAGAATAGCAGTTTTTTGTCACATAATGGGGACAGGCTGACCAATAGATGAAGTGTATTTACAAGCTTTACTATAAAGTCGTTGGTGTCTGTATTCTAAGGATCTTTGTCCATGTTCAAAGTTTAATTTTTTTTTATAAATGCATAGAGTATCTTACATTATTTATAAAATCTAAAAAAAACTTGTTTGATATCTTTTTGCAATTGTACCAAAAGTGGCTTACTATGGATAGCTTTTTCTAGTGACTAGGCGCGTGCAGTGGAGTAGCGCGTGGCGTGACGTCTAAGTGACAAGGTGACAGTATTGTTCACTATATGGATGTGATGCTGTTCTTTAATTTAGAGAGCCTAAAGGTGATGTAAATGGGATCCCATGGTAACCTGACTCTCCCTCCTCCCGCATCCTTAACACATTCCACACATTTCTTTATTTTTTTAATATATATTGTTTTTCTCCCTCCAGTTCATATCCTACCAGGAGGAAAAAAGAACAGCTTTCCCTGGAAACATCAGGATCTCACATAAAATAAAAATAAAAATTAAAAAACCCATGTTTATTCTGCCATGCTGCATTCCTCTTGTATGACACCAGGTTTATCCAGTGAGCAGCAGAATGGGGAACCAGATTTTTATTGCTGGTTAGATTTAAGATGGTGTTTCTAATGAAACGCAAAGGCAAACATTAATTGAGGAGGAATTCCTAAGCCAAGTTGCCTAATGAGAAGTCCATAAGTCCAAGGCCTTGGTGCCTTGATCTTTGACCTTCTAGGCTATTGCCAGCCTCTCTGCAGCTAGCTGATGAAATGTCTGCAGTACATAGTGATGGCCTTGCCAGCCACCATCAGCTTGGAAGCCAGACCCTCGATGTCTGGTTGACCAGCTGTGCTCTGCACGAGGGAGAAATGGTGTCATTGGTTGGGTTCCTTAGCAACTACTGTATTTTTGGGGGTCTCCCAATTAAACTAATCTCCAACACCCCAGAACACTGTGAGCGCCTTGAGTTACACAGTGCTCTGTGGACTTCAGTGTGGAAATGCCCAGTGTAACCTGCAGGGCTACATGTTAAGGTCCATAACCCTACATAAGCTTTTTTAGTTGATTTAACTTTTAGGGGGGTGGGTGGAGGTCTTCTAAGGCATTCGGATCATGACACAACTGCTAAATTTTGCAGATGACAACATGTGAAAATGAAGAAATTTTTATAAAATAACTGGTGTTATGGAGATTCCATGGACAAGGTTACATCACCTCTAAAGTTATTTTTGTGATGTGTGATATTTAATTTTTTTTTTTTTTTTGTGTAAATTTCTGAATATATTCAATGCAAAAAATTTTTTTGTTTTGTAAATGCCAGGGGTGGGACTATTTGGCACTGCTGTATTGAAAAACAAAACGCAAACTTGATGTAATTTATGCTGTTGTCCTTCCAGAGGGCACAGTTTCTGGAAAGTTCCATTTAAAAGCAACCAACAAATAGTAATGATGTTGAGGGGTTACTGCTGTGCAGTATCTGTAAAGGCTATGTTCACAGCCCTTTAAAAACATACACAGCATAAAGATGGTCAGAAAACCATTTGCCATTTTGAAATCTGCGTTGACATTACCTAAGCAACGTATGATGTAATAATTTTCGAGCTAGCCCTTACGCTATTTATGTGCGCTAGAAATCGAAAGGATGAGGATGACAACTCTCCACTCCTCATTTTGGGCTTTGGCTTGACTAAAGTAATATACTCCACTGAAAATAAAGACCCATGCTGTTGTATTCTGAGGTTGAGAAGTCCTGATTGGTGGAGGAGTGTGCTGGCAGACTGAACCTGCATTTCCGTTTTCACCCTAACCACCTGCACGAGCATGTTAAAGAAAAGCTGCTCGCTTGCAGAGTCCTATCATATTGCCCCAATTTAATTGTTCCTTTGTTATTAGCTTCTTCAATGCTGATGGAAAATGTTTGGCCTGCTATAAATAGGCCTTGGGAGACCCAGAGGGTCATATGATGTAGTCCTCAGGTTGATAAGTAGCCAACCTGTTCCCTACCCGCCCCCTCGTGGACTGCCATCACTCAAGCACCACCACTGGCTCAAAGGGGGTGTGGAGGGGGGTTAACAAGTGTGTCTGTCAGATGCTTCTCCTACCGATACAGAAAGAAGGGCATCGAATCCCAGCATCTCAAATCTCATCTTTTTCAACTGTGTATTTAACCTATGAGGACATCCCACATCAAATCACTCAAAACTACTAATGGTGGTGATTTTTCTTTTAAATTGAAATTCATGTTTTTTAATTTTTTTTTATTTTTATTTTTTTTTATGTACAACTAGTCCGGTATCAGTTTCTAATTGACTGTAAGGATTTAGTTTTTGCTCCCTTGCAAACCACTGGAAAATATACCCAAGGCATTTGGAGAAATACATAACAATGTATATGATAAAGTTTTATGTGTATTTTTTTTTTTTCCCCCTTGGGGCTTTTAAATATATATATATTTTTTTTTAATTATTTGAATTGACTGATAATCTGTGAAATTGTTATTGACCCATGTTCTATCTCGCCATGCTTTTTGTACCAATGTTGGCATTTTGTTTATTGCTGTGGCAGTCCTGTTGTGTGAAACCTCTGTGAACAATGTGTAAAGGTTTAAAAAAAAAAAAAAAAAAAAAAACAAACAAAAAAAGAAAAACAAAAGTGCTTGTGTAACGTCAAGCGCCACCGCCCTGTGTCACTCGCGTTCCTCCCGGGAGAGACTGGTGGCGTACGTGCGTACGTCGTGGTGACTGTTGTGAAAAAAAGTGAACTTTTTTTAAATATGCAATTCAGCGGGCTTCAGGGAAGAGACTGGAACTATAAGCTTGGAGAAGTGTCGTCGTAAACGTCACAGAAGTCAATAGTTTTATACTGAGTGCTTATGTATCTGTGACTCTTGTCAAATCCCATTATCCCTTTTACTTTCGCAGTGCTTATCTGATATCCCTTTTCCTTCCTTTGTGTGCAGTTTGTCTTGGATTATTCTGGCAGTTACTGCTTTGCAGCAGATGGATACCAGTTTGAACAGATCTTTGTTTGAGGAAGAGAAAAGTTAACTTTTATCTCTGAGCTATTTGCGTATTGTCATCTAACTATAAATAATCGTTTCCTGGCGTGGCTGGCTGTTTTCAGTGATGGCTGTGATTTTTGAAACTGAAGCACAGATTTGACACTTCCACATGCAATTCATGGAAATTTAAGTGATACAGGGAGATGGTATTGGTCTTGGCCTATCAGCAATCAGTCCCAAGACCATGTGACAACAAGCTTTTTGTAAGGCTAGGCAGTACTTTGTGTACTTCAAAGCACTGAATTATTTTGTGGTCAGACAGATGTGACATAAGTGTAGAGAGAAAAGTGAAAAGATTACATTGAAAGTGTTAATTTTATTTTATTATTTATTTAATGTATTTACCTAATGTGATTAATTTAATTATTTGACCGTTATGACAAAACAAGGAAAAACTGAAGTCTGCTTATTAAGTCCTGTGATCTTGAATTGTAAGCACTGGGAGGAATATGTCAAATCACAGGAGGCAAGATACCCGCCAATCAGTGAAAGACAGCAACCGACTCTCAATTTTAACTGTACAATTATTCTCAATTTCTTGCATGGAAGGAAAAGGGCTCAGATTTTTTTTTTTTATTTGTGATATTGAGGTAACAGGTTTACTTGCTGGATACTAAGTACTTCCCATTGTGTTTTTTTTTTTAATCATTAGTGCTTTGAATGATTAACTTCCTATCCTGCTGCTAGATGGGCCATAAATTTCTGCTGTGGATTTCACAATGTGCTGAGCAAATACACTGACATCAACCGAAAGTCATGAAACAAAATACTTGGAGAGATGAGATAAAAGTAACAGAAGCCCTTATATGGTTGATATCCTGTATTTATCTCAACTTTTAAAACTATGTTTAGCTTTTACCTGGACTTGTTACATCCTTTTGGTTACGAATGACACGCCTTATGTGTTTTAGTGATTAAATGGTTTATCAGGACTTGTGACAGCAGACCAAGGCCTGGACTGCAAATTTTTTTTTTTTTTAAACCACGTGTCTGTGTCAACTGGTAAGCATATGACTGCATATGACTATCTAGCTCTGCAGAGTCGGGTATTTGTGTCTCCAAAGTATCAAGTGAGAAATTTTAAAGTTATAAAAAGTAGTAACTTTATGGTAAATAACTGATAAAACTTGTTTTTGTTATTTTTCTGTATGGGGTGTTAAATTATGATATCACAGTGCTTTGTATGGGGGGAAGAGGTAAAGTCAATTTAATTGTAAGTATTTATTAACTAAATTATTGTACTTTTTGCAATCTGTAGATAAGTAATATGATGTATTCGTATATAACAACCATGAAATTAACTGTTTCACTATCGGTCTGAAAGCGTCTTTAATTTATTGATGTATATACTGTATGTTGATATACAGCTTACTTTATTTTGTATATGACCAATAAACACATTTTGAAAAAGAACACCTGTTTTCCACCTTCAGTCACCCAGATGTTATTGAATGAAGTGGGGTTTTGTCTCTTTTTGATGACCCACTTTGAAAGGGGTAAAAATAGAGTGGTGGGTGGGGTGGGGGCATTATCTGTGGTTTGAGGAGACGGCAACCTTATTTGGAGGTCTTGATTTCTTTTCGCATGAGCCAAAAAAAGCCAGCCGATGACCCAATTTGGGCAACCTCGGTGGACGCAGTTTTGGCCTGATATTAGTAAATCATGACAGTGGTGTGAGAGATGTCTAGGTGTGTCTGTCCTTAATGAGGACAGGAAGATGGCTCTCTGTGTGTGTGTGTGTGTGTGTGTACTCACTGGCCTCCTCCCTTTTAGTATGTTATTGTGGTTAGTTTCACATACCTGGATGCAGTGTTAGTTCAAGATTCTTAACAAGATATTAACTGAAAAGCTTAACCTTAACACAATCCCTGTAACAGATAACTGAAGAAGCAAAAGTCCGTGAAAGTGTTTGGAAACGCAACCTTCTTTCAATAAAACGTAAGATGTGGCTGGTTTAATTTTAACAAAGGACTTTGTGTACAGAGCACTGAGCTCATACACCATCGCACACTGAGTATAACAAAGTAATCAGCTCAATCAGACTTAGCACAGGTAATGAAACCTACTTATCTGTAGGCAAGCAGTATGATGTTTGCTCCACACTAACACAAGCTCTACTAATCTAGTCCAATATCATGACCATTTCACATCTCAAATCATCATAATCTACAGATAAAAGTCTGAAAAGGAAAAGGCTAAAATAATAGTTCCTAATTATAGTGACAAACAGCAGCTGTGGGCCATGAACACTAGTTGTAATTTTATATATATGCAAGTAATGTATTTGAACATTTGGAAGCCATCAGTTTTTTTAGGGTTAATTATTGAATTTGAACATTAACTGTTACTCCCAACTGACATGATAATTCTATGCTTCTCCCATTTTATACTGTTTACCATTAGACAGCAAGCATACCATCAGAACCATATTTTCCCCACCCTACCAGCATGACTTTGTCTTTAGCCTAAAAGATGTGATAGCTGTGGGGTTTAGTTTTGTTGGGGCGAATTAGTGGGTAATCTGGGACAAGCCTCTTTCATTGTAGCATTCGTCATTTTTACCCACTCTGGAAGCAGGCACCTGGCCCAGTTCTATCAGTTTTTGCACAACAGAATTTATATGCTGCATCCATTCGCCAAGTTTAGAACCTTTGGCATTAAATTATTTTTTCATCCAGAAGGACACCATATGTGCTGTTATACCTCAAATATTAATGCCCATTAACACGACTTATGGATTTCTACAATTTGCATGTGGAATCTTATCTGATACTAAAAATGCTAAATCCAGCCCTTTTTTAAATTTTAAATCGCTATGTAGGTGTGGAACACCTACACTTTTATATAAGGTACGACAATAAAGCTCCAAAAAAAGTGTCTTTAAGAATGTTATAAAACGCAGATCTTATGATTTACCTACCTTCAGTTTTTTCGTCTTTCTTAACAAAGTAGTTAGTATTAAAAATAAGACTAAACGGTTACCTGTGGCACTGTGCTCTAGGTTTAATTAATACATGGATGTGGATGAAACCGAGACGAAGGAAATTGGGTTATTCCTAAAATGCAAGCTCCTGAAGGGGAAAAAATCGGTTAGACTGTGGGTCATTCATGTCTACAGGCGGCAGCACATTCATTTTTAACATCTGTGGGTTGTTCCTAATGAGTTCTTTTTATGTACGCGCAGATCCCTGCATTTGGTAAACTTAGTGATGGAATTCAATCCAACCTTGTCGTTTAAGATAAGTGACATTTACAGCAACATATTATTAAAACGTACATACGAAACTAGCATCCTGTTAATTAATGCTCTTATTTTTGGTTGACAATATGACGATAATGTGATGATAAATTCTGAAAATTCTTAAAATTACACCTATCGTCAGTAAGTCCAGCTCCATTCTTCAGAATCCATGACAGGAAATGGAACAGACTGTTTTCAAACTGTCAGTTTCCGAAGGAAGCGGGTAAAATGTAAACAATAAGTTGACTAACCTTTTAAGTAAGTATCATATTTGTTTTCTTTTTTTTTTTTTTTAGAAAATATTATTTAAAACGAGAAGAGTTTAATAAGTCATGTTTCTATTATCAAATTAAGATTTATTTTAGTTTTACGACAGGTCTTTGTTTTGTTAGCTAGCTAGATTGCTTTGCCAGCTACCATGGAAACAGATTAACGTATATTTAGAAGTTATGTGGCACGAGCTTTCCAGCTGCCGTATAACATACAAACCTCCATTTCAGGAAAAAAAAAAAAGTTGAAAGTCAGCTAGCTAAAACAATGTGACTAGTTATTCTTAAGTGAACTGTTGTAGCTATCTGTAGATTAAGTCATACGATCAGTTTAATGGAGTTTTATTTTAAAGTAAAACGGCGATGCAGGTAACTTAAAGGGCATTAAACCATAAGTACTTCGAAGAGCAACGTAGCCAGTCGCACGAGAAACGGCGCGCGCTCAAGTTCGATCATGGAGCGGTACGAAGAGTTCGCGAGACGCTGCTTGTCACGTCTGATGGAGGCGAACGGCAAACCGCCGGCCGAGTCACCATCACGCCCCGGTTCGTCCGTGATTTGTTTTTATGGCTTAGCAGTCCTTCCGCCGTTGGTAAGTATGACACCCAAAAATTACGACCTACACGTTCATTGTTTCTATTTTTAATAGCAGAATGTCTAAATGGCGTTGCTCTCTCTCCTTGAAAATGCGAATAGTCAGAATTAATTTAGGTAATTTCAAATGTGTCGGTGTCAACTTTAACCAGGAGACATTTCTCCATCAATCCTTAATGACATCTCAACGGTTGTACGTTTCAGCTTACCGACCAGAGAAGGGAGGAGATGCTGAAGCACAAGTATGAAGCTATCAAGTTATTGAAACAAAGGAGTGAAGCACAGCTGGATCCAAAGGTTTTACAAATACAGACACTTCTCAACAGTGTTCAGGTAGCTATTTGACTGTATGTGATGTCATATGTCACTCCATGCAGGCTTTTGTTGAGATTTGGTTTTGTCGTTTCAAAAGCTGATAATTTTCCATTTTTATTTTATTAGTTGAGGAAAGCACCCACACTCTTGGAATTCATTAACAGTGAGCCTGATGTTGGTATGCCTGGAAGTACTAATTGCCACTGGGAGCTTTCCTCACAACTGTGTTCTACAGCTAAACCGGCGCAAGGTAGAAAAGAGAGTGATCTCTCATTTAATTGCCTGTCCAGAAACTCACCAGAGTTTCCTAGCAAGGCATGCCATGTCTCTGACACCAGCAGTGCTCTTACATATCACTCTGATACTTGCCCAAATACTGAGATTTCTAGTCATGTCAGTCACCACTCTTTGTCCTCTGGTTACATCACAAATGACAATATGGAAGTCACTGGCCACACAGAGTCTACTGGGGAGCATGTTCCATTTGGCAAGGATAGATGTTGGATGACCCAGGAAAACCCAACCATACGTAACACTGATGGTTTGCATGGATGTGCTGATGCACAGTCAGAGAAGAACTCAATGTCCCAGCTTTCTCTGGAACCTGGTCAGTCTGAGCGATGTGGTCCTGGTGTTTATGAGGGCCCCTATTGTATGAGCCTTCACAATCTTCTGAAGCAGTCCCAACAGTACCGCAAGAAGCAGCGGCAGCTCAGGTTGGCTAAAGCCAGGGCCCAGGAGACTGGTGAGACACAGAACCTTTCTGACAAAGAGAACAATGAGTCCCCATTGGTGGAGAAAATTGGGTTCACGAAGGCTAAGGAGAGGAGGTCCAATACTGCAAAGGTCCGGTTCTCACTGTCTGACATGTCCTATTTGGACATGACCCCCCAGTCCCATGTAAGAAGGTTGTCTTGCATAACAGAGGTCCAGTCTTCTTTTAGGTCGGACAAGGAATGTTGCGAAAAGAACTTTGACTATAGAGCAGTGAATACAAAAATATCCAAAGATACACAGCCAACCAAACAAGGTTCTTTGGTCTTCTGTTTGCCATCAGTTACACCTGGTTCAGATTATTTAGCTGGGAGCAGTGTTACGCAGTCAAAAATAATGGACAAACCAGTGGATAGCCATAAAATGTGTGCGTTGACAGTAGACACCTGCAAAAAAACTTTCGGCATTTTTCAGGGGCAGAACAAGGTTGGTGGCATGCCGCAGCAAGTTCTAGGAGCAGAGAAGTTTAGAACATTCCCAAGCCCTCAGCTTTGTGCAAGCCCTGTTCGTTGCAACAAGAACCGCAATTCTGCCAGGAAGCTCCTAGTCAACACTGCTCTGAATGTTGATGACAACACTGGGCCATTGCATAAACCCAGCAATAACATTGACCAGTCAGTGCAGATCAGCCAGCTGGAGATGAACCTGTCCAGCCTGAAGGCCCTCATCTCTGACCTTGAATGCACTCTTACTGAATGTCCTTCCCAAGAAATGTCAGATGGGGAGCCTTCTTTTGGGGGTGAGCAGGTGGTGCCACCTCCTCTTGGGGGTGAGCAAGTGGAGCCTCAGGAGTCATTGGGCAGTGGTGAGGAGCAGAGGCTCACCCACCACATGACTTCCCTTACCCAAAAACAGAGGGTCCCGAATGCGTTTCATGATATTCCTGGAATACCTTATAGGGGCCCCGTTTTGGTGGACACCACAAACCAGCAGACTGTTCAAGAATGTGGCCTCTCAGCCAATCGGTCCTATGATGTGGAGACCCCATCCAGCCTGTGGCTGCAGGGTGAGGCAGGAGCAACAATGATACCAGGAATGCACAGTCTGCAAGGGAGCCCTGGGGCTGCACTGGAGAGGATGGGTGAAGGCCTAGAATCCCAGGCCAAACGCAGACTCCTTATGAGCGATGTGAATGTTGACCCACCCAGAACACCTGCACTATTGGATAGAGTTGAGGGTGGAAGGCCAGACTCCAGCACACCCAAAGGTAACAAGCTTAAGATCAAAGTCCATTTTAAGAGCACACAAAGGTTTTTTATATATCTGATGCTGAGTCTCCTGTATTGTGCACACGTGCATGCAAGTAATTGTCTTTGGAAGTTCATTCATGTGGGCTCTGTTGCAGCAAAAGCAAGAACTCTGAATGACCTGCAACCGCAGCAGAACCGTGCTGTGTACATTCAGGCCCTTGTAAAGAAGCAGCAGAGACAGGAACAGCAGTTGTTGCAGGTGAGAGCAAGGTATCCTGTAACTCACAGCAGCATCAGGGGTTGTGTGCAGAGTATCTAGTGATGGTCTCGGGCTATTACTTGGATGTGTGAGCCTTCTGGTTTCTTTGTACTTGTCGGTGCACAGGGCCTAAACAGAAAAGGGTGTGTGTGTAGCATAATGTGTTATCTCCTTGGACTGAACAAGCAGCAAGGAAGGATGCAATTTAGTTCATTTCTGTTTATTTTTATAGCACCTTTCAGAACACATTTGCCACAAAACACTTAACAAAGGTGTTGAGCAATGAGTATAAACATTACTGACAGAAACTGCACATTTTTAAAATTAGCTGTGAGTTGTCAGGATTTTTATTTGTTGAATCCTGGAGAACTCTTGCTGTGAAATCGAAACATTCCAGTTTGTGTGACAATGAATTGACTCAGTTTTTCCTAACTCCAATCCAAGGGCACCCTGTCGGCATCCATTACCCCTTGAGTTGTACTTGCAGTAATGTTCCAGCGCCATTAATTATAGCCTCTAATTTATGCTGCTAACAACGCTATAATTAACAGAAGCTGTTTTATAATCAGGCCACCTTTTCCCCTCTCATCTCCACTGATGTGTCTAGAGTCTAGACCTAAAGTGAAGTGAGTCTGGCCGTATAACAGAGCAGAACTGGCAGGGAGAACAACTGTGTAATTTGTTCAATTCGCGAGTGTCTGCTGAGTGTTTTGAGCCTTCTCACTCAACTTTTTCCCACTTCTACCTTCTCCTACAAATCTAATTTACCTGCCTGACTTCCCTCTTGCCTTGCTCAGAGTATTGCCCTGCACTTCCAGTGCCTCCAGCACCTGTCCTTTCCATATGAATGGTCTGCTCCAGGTCCAGGGGTCTCAGTGAACCCCCAGGTATTAGACTGGGCCAGAGATGCTTTGGCTCCTCTGTTTGCTTCTCTCATTTTTGACACAGGTATTTTTTGTTACACGTTTGAAGAGGCTTCAGCTGCTTTTTCTTTGTTGTGTTTTCATGTTGTTCTTTGGTTTTAATTTTAAGAAGAGGGTGTCTTCATGTAATGTTTTTTTATGCACATACTGTTTTCTAAATTTAGCATTGATTTTCCTTTTCCCAATGGATAAAGATTTCCATGAATACAACTAGTAGTATAGGAGGTACAATCTTACAGTTTTAGTTCTTCAGCTTGTTTTTTTTTTTTCCTCTTTTTTTCAAGGTTTCTCCTGGTGCAAATTCATTGACTTTTTAAGTGTTAGGTGTATATGGTGTAGATTTAACAACAGTAATCCTGAGAAATTTTGAGATTTCAGACCCTCTGTCTCCCAGCTGATATGCAGTGTGGTGCTGGGAGAGATGGTATATTGCACACTCCAGTGGGTGGGGTTGTCAGATGCTCACTAACGCTTTCGTTATTGTTATGGTGGTTATGGCTACTCTGTAATCCCAACCTGATTAAAACCTCATTTCTTGCATCTCTCATGATGGTGCCTCACGCGTTATGCACTCTCTGTCAGTTCTGTTATATTAACCATGCTATATATGAAATGGCTAAATTGATTTGTTTGTTGTTTCCTTCCTGTCCCACAGCCCCACTGTCTCTCATCCCCTTCTTGGCGCCCCCTAGTGGCAGCAGCAGTCAGGGGCTACCTCACCCGACGTCTGCTTTGCACAGAGCGGGTAGCTTTGCTGTCACGTACCGTCAAGGTGACCCTTCATGACCTCATCAGCGCCTTGTGCTGTGTGCTGTGGGACGTGACCAGTTCCCAGCTCCGATTTCCATTTTTATAGCCTGTCTCTGATGCTGTTAATTTGCGGTATTGAGTTTCACACCCAGACAATAAAGCATGTGTAATGACAGATTGTTTACATTGACTGATAACTACAGTACCAACTTGCTAATTTGGCAGTTGTATTAGTAAGCATTGTTGTAATATTGTTTTGAACCCTTTGGGGAAAGTTGGAAGGCTCTGTGTATTTTTTCAAGGTTTGTCTATCATTGTATACAACCTCTGTCACCCTTGCTGCTGATTTATACAAGTTTGTTGGACCCACAGGATTCAGAAAGCTTCCTGCTGGCCTTGCGGCCTCAGATACCTGGAAATGTGGAATATGGAAGTAGGCAGGACCTGCTGTTACAAGAAAGGGTTTTGCACCAGGTACTGAATCTTCACTTATATCTCTTCTATACTGGTCTTCTGACCACCACTGCCACCCTGTCTGTCCTCTTGTCAGCTGTATATGTCAAATATCAGTCTGAAGGAAAGGTTGAACAAAACCCAATTTAGCTGGATTTCCCACCAGAAACAAGGCCCATTAGTCTGCTGGTTTTATAGCAATTTGTCCAAAAAGTCAGATTTTTTTAAATGACAACATAAATGATGGAATTTGTTGCAGAGCTTAGAGCAGTAGCTGATGTATGCTACAGCTTTGAAGGTCTGGAGTTGATCTGTAAAACTGTTGATATGTAGTGTAACAGTTGTGAACTCCTGAAGTACACTTTGGTTAGTAGGATAACATGCTACAACAGAGACAGCCTAAAGCACTGTAATTTTTGACTGCTTTTCATTCCCTTCCCAGCTTCGCGCTGCTCGGTTTGAGATCCACGACATCTTTTTCTGCTTGTCAACAGCAGATAGAATGCAGATTATTGCCTGGGACCGAGCACTGTCTAGGGAGAGGCAGTTAAAGCACAAGGTAAAACACTGGGGAGTAAGGGGGGCCCTTGCTTGTCCATTTACGAGAACCTTTTTCATTGGTTAACACAAAAACACCTGCTGACATAAACAGTAATAAAGATATGGGACTGCGAACTGCATTTCTGTTTTCAGCCACATGGTGGTATCAAAATGCCACTGTTTTTAAGCACCTGTACACATTAATCCTGCCTCAGTCTGATGTTCTATTTACATTTACATTTTATTCATTTAGCAGACGCCTTTGTCCAAAGCAACTTACAATGAATAAGAGTACACGTGCATGTCAAAAACGAGGTCAAATAGTATCAGAAAATCTAACTAACAGTAAATTCTGTCCTATGATCAAAGAAGTCAAGCAATAGTTAGGGGGGAAGGGGAATCATGTTTATGGCCAAGTATGTTTGTCACATACAAAGAATTTATCCTCTGCATTTAACCCATCCCCTTGGGTGGAGCAGTGAGCAGCCATACATAGCGCCCGGGGAAATAGTGCCCGGGGATAGTCATACAAGTAAAGGGAAATGTACAGTCTTGTACAAACAAGAATGTTTATTTTCCCATGTAAAAATCACCAGCTGTGAAATGCTACAGTGATATTTTTTTTACATGAGCACATTTACACACAAAAAGTTAATATAGCATATATCCCACAAACACCTTTTCCTGTATGATCTGACCCTTCTAATTTGAGTTGTATTTTGTTCTCTTCCCAAACATCTAAATGTGCCTGCTCTTCTTCATTGTGATCTTTGTAGTGATATGTGTTAAATAATAATTTCAAGGCATATACAAATATATTAGGGTTTAATTAAGCAAAAATGTAACATGCTGGCAGCTAACTCCATTGACCATCACTATCACCAGCTGATCACCTCCCACACTCCTCCTCAGACTAGTTACAGCAAACCTGTTATGCTTGCTTTTTATCAGTAATTTAATTTACAGCAAAACCAGACTAGTTTGACTTCAAACGAAAATTACAAATGGCATCTGCAGTGCAGTAAGAAAGCCCTACCCTTAACTGTGAAGTTGTTGAGTTTGCTGAAGCATGAAGTTTGGCATGCTTTGATATTGCTTTTGAGCAGGGCCCGTCTGACATGGTATGGTAAAATAAAAGTACAGTGGAAAAACACCCAACCATCCTATACTTCATGCCTTTTGGGTGTCTGCTGTTGTTGCTCTAAAAGGAAAATGGACAAAAGCAAGGCAAGGAAAGAAGTTCCCTGTCTGCAGCCACCAAGAAGTCTCTGGAGAGGAAGAGGAATTTGATGTGAGTGGTGTTCCTTCATGCCTTTGAGATATGTGTCACTTGCTGTGTGCTCCATGACCCTTACCATAGCAGTAAGCTCTTTGTGCTGTGGCTCCATAAGGGTGTGGCCTTTACTAAAGTGCTTTTCTAATAGCAGTCTGTCCAGTCCTACTGGGATTTTGCCTGCTGTGGAGGACACTTATGGCTTCTTGTTGCCAACATGAAATGTGTCAGAGGTCAGCTGCATTAATATGTTAAGGCAGCATAAACCTTTGGCACTGTGCCTCACCCCTCAGCTCTGTTAGGTCAGTCCTGAAGGTGTAAGTAGATACGTTGGTTGCCAGATTCAGACCTAGGAGGCATGCATGAGCAACCTGCTTCATCACGTTAAAATTGTAAGTCAGCATGAAGAAAACAGTAGGCTAAGCAGCCTCATGTAATTACATGAGTTCTAGGTTCCTTGTGTTTAGTTCTAGGCTGTGCCCGTTAGGGCTCTATATCGGTAGATCAAAATGATACGATACATATTGTCGATATACTCAGTCGATACACGATATGTATCAACGATATGCATATCAATAAAAGTTACACATTTTGCACGGCTCTGTAAAATATTGTGAGGTGTCTGAAGCCTGTAAATACAATTATCTTACATTTTAAAGCATTTTAATGTTTAATATTTATTAATGTAAATAATACCCACTGCTACTCAAAAGTTACATATTGCCCAAAACAAAATCTTTAATTTTTTGCAAAAACAAAATTCAATGTTTAATGAATGGGAGAGACCATGGAAGCTTAACGGAAATTTAACACTGCAAAAAATAGGCCTGTATGCTAACATATTATACATTTTCCCAAAGTTTTATTAGCAAATGCCAGAAGGTACATTTAGGCATCGTGATACGGTTCGCCGGTGCTGTCATTTTAGTTTGTTTACCCAGGAAAAAAATTGGATTTTTTTTTGCGTTCCGGTCATTAATGAACGGCCAATTCAGATCGATCGGACAACACAACATTTGTACCGATTCCCGTATCGGCTAGGAAGCATCGATATAGTCGATAAATATCGAACCGATGTGGACCCTTAGTGCCCGTATGAACTGTCTGACTCAAATCTTCCCACAGGATACAAAGAAAGGTGGTGAGAAGATTGCAGAAAGCTGGGGGAAGCCAATTCCATGAGCACCCCTGCAGAGTGAGAACCTCAGTGATGACTAGTAGGCCACGGTGAATGTGAAACTGGGTCCATATGCTTTACAGACAGTATAAACCTTCTATACCGTGCCCATTCCTTTACCAATATCTGTTGCCAGCAAGAGACGCTCTGACTTCTTTGCTAAAGTTGATCGTTATATACAGTACTTCAGTCAGACAGATTGTCTATTTTTCTGTAGGATTACCCAGATGTGTAGAACATTTTTCATTATTTGATAAATGAATGTCAGTTTTAAATTGACTTTGTCAGCCAAGTACCTTATTAACTGACGGAGCAGTGTTAGAAAAACCATGTTTTTGTGCTGTGGGGACAGGATTCTTATATAATATGCTGTAATGGAGAATAATTTAACCCTCATTTACTTTTCAAGTATTCTGTAATAAACTTTTGTATGCGCTCAAACATTTGACTGAGTTTCTATTCTTGTGAAACGAAATGTAGAGGAAAATATTATCAAATAGCTAGTCACTACATTTTTACACTGTGGTTTATGTTTATTTTATTCTTTATCTATTCTTATTAATTTTCTTTAATTTTATTTTCTATGTAATTTAATCTACCTTGAAATTTCTTGCACCTTAATTCCACTTCCCTGTGAGCTGTGTAACAAGAGAATTTCCCTGCTGTGGGATCAGTAAAGTTCGATCTAATCTAAAATTTTAGAAAAGTATATGTGAAACTCAATCGGTTATCACAAGACTATCACAAGGTTATCACTAGGGTCGCGTTTCACCCAGACCATAAATTTTTTTTTTTTTGGTTCCGTGTTTTTCAAGTTAGAACTCCAGGGAGCGCTGGTTGAGCGCTGGACAGGGTTAAACGTGTACCGTACCGTTCTGGTGTCACGAAGGAAAATCGGACCTGGTTATTTTAGAACGCCAGGGAGCGCTGTTCAAACCAACTACGTTTTTCCGGTTTTGATCACGTCAGTGCTTGGTGCTTGTCGGTTCGCCTTGTGCCTTTGTTTTGGATACTTTCCTGAAACAGGAAGAATGGAAGACTCATCGTCTGCTAGAAGCGGAGTCTCATCCCGAGCCGAACGAAAGGCGTTGGAAAGGACTAAAATCTTACAACGGGAGAACCAGAGAAAAACATTTAAAATGGTGAGATTCCGCAAGTCTCAGAGATTATATGGGCGTTAAACTAATACCGGAATGCCGGAGGCACCGGTGTTCATACGAGCCTTTTTTTTCTATAAATATGTCAGACTGGATCTGGTTGAGCAAACTAGGCTGTCACTGTTCGGGCAATTTCTAGTATTTTGTTATGTTTTTGCAAAAAATACATCCTAGTTTTCATTACATAAACATGGATATCTGTGTACAGTAGACACTGCATACAGGGCGCTTTGAAAGTACGCACGTTTTCTGTCTGCGTCTCTTTAATTTAAGTATACCGGTTTTGCGTAACAAATTTGGTCGGATCGTGTCCTAATCGGGGCTGTCTTGATTTCTTTGTGAAGGTGTCCCTAATTTTGCAAAAGTCAGAACTGGAGCGGACGGCCGAGGACGCGGCAGAGCTAAAGAGACATCAGGAGACTGTCCAAGAGCTATACAAGCGTCAGCTCCGCCGGAGCGCTCTGAAGAGGAGACAGGAGGAGGTTAGGACACAAACTGGATCGGTGTCTTACAGATAAATCCACCATGAAAGTGACAGTTCGAAGCCTTTTTTGACAGTTGCACAAATTCAATCAAGTTCTTTATCTTGACACAAACTCTGTTTTCCTTCACAACTTTCTTGTGTGTTCAGGTGTTCGATAGTGCAGAGGACTTGAAAGCAAAGGTGGCACAGCTAGTGGAGGCAGTGCATGGTGCCAGATATCTCGTGGTGTACACTGGAGCAGGCATTAGCACGGTATGCACAGGATTAAGACTGCCTTGATCACTGTAATGATGAATTTTCTTTTTCACATTTGGTTTGGTGTCTGTCTCACGACTATATAATGTTTAGTCTGTGGATTATACGGGATGTATAGTTACATTGTCATGGTTGGTCACATGTCAGTTTTTGAGTGGTTACAGTATCTGCAAGACTGTGATTAAGAGGCCATCGCTCACAAAGTTTTGGATATGAGCAAGGATACTTTTTTTAACTGGTGTTTAAATAAGCATTGTGGGAGAATTTTTGTATTGTGCATTAATTCAATTCAATTCAATTCAATTTATTTTTATATAGTGCCTTTCGCAACAGCATGCCTCAAAGCGCTTTACAGAGAAA